>CM029119.1:6510608-6576684 GCA_016859345.1 Istiophorus platypterus
ATTGAGAAAAAAAAAGAATGATTAAATATATATATTATAATTACCTACCCCCCCCCCCTTTGCTGACCCCACACTTAGTCCCTAATAATATTTGTATGGTCCCTAACGAACTTCCAGACTTCTCCAGTTAAATACACACACATACACCTCAGGATGACCAACTGTCTCCAGCTTTTTAGAGTTTTGGAAGGAACTGTAGACGCCTAAGAGGATGAAGACACAGGAGACGCAACCAGAGACGGGAATAGCATGACGTGACCAAACGCTGGGACCGGATACACAGTTACATGGCAGCCACATTAGACAACTGAGGAGCCAGGACACCCACAGTCTGCTGCATTTTGGCTTGAATCTGACCGGTTCTGATTCCACACATGTGCTCAAGTGCAAAGTAACTTTTCCAAATTTTGCAGGTACTGTATATAGCAGGCCTCATTTCCATTAATCCCCGTATCGTATTACCATGCCTTTTTGCTTCTCACAGAAAGTAAATGGAGGTGAAAACTTTGCCTCGTGAAATTTCCCCTGGCTTTTAACTGCTGTATTCCAGTGGGGGTTTAATGAATAACTTTTGGGTTAAATTAATGTTTCATCTATGTTTAAACAACTGTATTTTGGTTGGCTCCATTTATGGTGTAGTAGCCGCTCAAACAGGGCTTGCAACTGTCTCACTTTGACGTCATAAAGGCAATATGGAGACAGAGAGAGTGCAGGATTTGAGTGACACATTTGATATTTATAGTCTGAGAAAAACAACCACAGATTGAAGAACAGGTTAAAGGTGTGGTACAACTAAGGCCTGCACACTGTGAACAGCTAACCCACGTCAAACAAACCTTTACATAAGTAGACTGAAAGTGAATCTGAAAAATAAGAAAATAAGAAATAAACTGGGGTTCTTCTCTCATGAGACAGCCTGTCAATGTTTCAGCCTCACTGCCAGCGGATGAAATAGTACAGTCTAGACCTGCTCTATGTGAAAAGTGCCCCTGAGATGATATGGCGCTATATAAATAAAATTGAATTGAATTGAATTATGCTAAACTAAGCTAACCGGCTGCTCACTGTTCACATAAAAGACATGAGAGTGATTTCAATCTCCTGAACTAATTCTGAACAAGAAGGCAAATAAGTTTATTTCCAAAAATGTTAAATTTATCCTATAAAGGTGTGATGGACAAATGCAAACTATACACAACTTCTGTTAAGTCATGTACCAATAACTTGAAAATCAATATGATGTGTGTGCATCATGTCAGAATGGGAGCCAAGGCTTATTCTGTGTAGAAATACTCGACGAAAAGCAGGACCCTCAAAAAGCATTCCTTGGACAAACACAGCAAGATGACTGGCTTAAGTATGTAATCTTACTATGTTTCTTACATTTCAAGCAAGCAACTTGGATTATGGAAATGTGGATTCTGCCTCATAGCTGCAGTGGCAGTCAAATGCCATCGCCTACCACAGAAAGAAATAAACACAAACCAATGCAACCTGATAGGACAAAACTAGTGACATAATTTGTAATTTTTCCACTATCCTGCCATGTCATGCAGTTTGGACAGAGCATTATGTAGGTCAGTGGTAATTATGCTAAATCAAGAGAACTCATGTGTGTTTGTGGTGGTGGTGGGGGCTGGGTGAGGGGGGTCTGTTTCATTCTGCCACTCTTTTGTCACAACCAACTGATTTATATGGTGCTTCATGTGGAAAGTAACTGCAGTCATAACTGTCTAGTTCAGTGATAAGGAGACCAGGATTAATTTAGTAACACTATCAAACTATTTATATGGCATTTTTATAAAGCACAATTACTAAGTGCCTAAATGCAATAATGAGAGAGCATGGCAGATGTTTGTCTAACAGTAAAGAAAGATATGGCCAGACAGAATGAAAAAGACAGCCCCTTGGGTGCAGCACTCCGGTGTCATTTTTTCAAACTTCTGTTATGAAAGTGTATGCTGATTCAAAACCAACTGTGTTGGATTCAAATGCTCAAACATCCAATACAAAAGCTGTCATAAAGCTATGCATTCAAAAACTACGGTTAAAAAAAATCATACCCAGAACAAAAAAAAAAAACAAACCACAATTTGAAAATTGAATTTTGGTAAATTCTTACATTAAAACGTTTGCTATTTGGCAGCCTACTCTATTCTCGGTCTGAGGTGTAGCTTCCTCCGCAGCACACAATTGCACCGTATTGGAATTCTTTCCACGCTTGCATCTGTATTACTGTTTAATCTTAACGCAACATTTTCAAACAGAAAACCTGATATGATGTTTAATGTGATGGACTGACTTTCTTCAGTATGTTTCTGTTCTCTGTGTGGTGATTTCTTTGACCACAATGAGATGAGTGGCTTCCTGGAAATGATGAAAATAGAGAAAATCTTAGAGCCACTTGTATACTGGAGAAGAAATGTTAAATTCAATACACTCTTCGAGTCTGACTAGTAGCTTATGGTGGCTAATGTTTGGTGATGTTGGCAAGACATTGTCATTATAATTGAGAACGAGTGGGATGAGATCACAAGCAGGAAACAGCAAATATGTCAGCGAACTGATACAAGTAAAGTCAGCTACACAATATTAATCTTAAGTTTGCTATACTAGCTAACGTTAGCCTCCACAAGATACTGGTCAAACCCGTCCAAATAAACCTGGGCCAGCAAAACTCTTGCCTGTATCAAATTTAGCAATGATGTTTTTTTTAATCTATTATTAATTCAGTTTTTCATTTCAAAGAGGAACCCTGGGATTTCTTTCAATAATGACATAATTAAGTTATTAAATTATTACACCGAGTCATTTGCAGGGTATTAGGGAGAAGCATTTCTGTTTGGAAGGTTTACTTTCCCCAGAGTCGGACTCAAACCTGCGCACTCCCTGTCAGTGATCCACCTCCCAGACCTTCAAGCGACCGCTGCCTCATTTTCTCCAGCCACCATGGAGAAAATCTGCTTTTGATAGAGCTCATATCAGCGTCTAATACCCTGTAGGCCACCGGAAGATTCTCCTAAGCTACAGTCTGGTACAGTAAAAGCCCAGAGGAAGTCTGCCGATTAGGATGGAGCTGCCAGGGAGCCTCCTGATTGGCCGCAGGGGAATGAGGAGATGGTTCCTGTGGATCTTGGTGATAGAACCAGTGTGTCTGGCACTATACACCTGCACTTGGGGGGAGGAAGCGTGTGTTTGGCTGGCACACTTGGCCAGCTTTGTGGGGGGTTAAGGACTAATTTAAATGTAAGACACAGAGCTGGACAAGGCTGTAGGGTCAGTGTGTTGATCCTGGACAAAGTGCGGTTAATTGAGTTTCTATCCCAGCATTAATAAACATGTCCACCCATGTGTAGCTTTTTCATGTATTTGAAAGCTGTACATCCAGCACTGGCTCCATCTGTCCTGCTCTCAGCCATATAGAGCACTTGAGGTGTGTCACCACAAAGTTTTCTTAATGTCTCTCCCATCGCAGTTGATGCTTTTTTAAAATAAAATTTTAGAGTCTTTCCTTAGTTTATAGTGAATAGCTAGTTTGAAACTCTTGATTTACTTAATGTTTACACCACTTATACTTAAGAAATGTTTTACTAAAGACTTCAGTAACATGTCAAGCTCAGCAAAGTGAGAATGAAATGTGCAATTGCTCAATCTAACCAGCCTTATTTGGTCACTTCGTCGGATGTCATCAGCATAAAATTTGATAATACTGTTATTTCCGTGAAATTCAAGGTAATCTCCCCAGGTTGCATGTTTATTTAACATTATTTTGATCAAATGCCAGGTCAGATATGTCAACCACATTCCATACCACCTCTGTACAAATGTGACATATACTCACAAGCTAATGTTGGTTTTGTCAGTTCCTAGCTCTTTCAGTTATCCACACAAGTTACATCTTGCATCTAGTTGGTGTAAATGTCAAAATATATTCATTCTTTAAAATAGACTTAAAGGAAGCAGCTCCCAAATTCAGAGTACTTAAGGCTTGTAGTGAACCTGCAACTTTAGGCAAAGAAAGACCTTGTTGATCAGTTACAATTAACCGTATGTTTCCTTGAAATCAAACATGAATTGATGGAACTAAAATAACAAACTGAAAGAATTACCTGAAACTGAAGGAAAAATGGCAGCACAATTAAAACAAATATATAAACTGATCTCCTAATTAATATGACCTCTGGGTTGAAGGATTGAACTGCACCATGCATGGTATTTTGCAGGGCACACTGATGACAACAACAGTCGATCTAGATTTTCATTTCTCACCTTAAGTTCACCCAATATTCCACAAAATCTGACCCTATGATTACAAATGACTATGTCAAACCTGTTTCTCGCCCCGCGTTGTGAATGTAACAGTTTGGCTTATAAAAATCCTCAGACCTTTACCCTGTCAAGCCTCCCTGCCAAACACACACCCAAACACACACCGACAAACACCTTCCCACCATGCTAAGCTATGGAAACCTGCCTAGTCGTGCAACACCTTCCACTGGCCCTGCTCCCACTGGGTACTATGACGTGGTCTGTCAGGCCATGAGGTGACCAGGTTCACAGTTAAAATTTAATGGTGGAGGGTATCAGGTGACTCCCATACACACCATAGTATTAGGTGAGGTTTACGTGTGCGCCAGGTGAGTGTTAGGTAAGTGGATGAGAGTCCGCTGAGAGCAGGAGTCCAGGGATTAGCTCTAAAGCCACCATAACTAGCCCTACGAGCACAAGTATGCATGCTAACACACACACACACACACACACACACACACACACACACAGATACACACACACACACACACACACACACACACACACACACACACACACCACGGCCACACAAGCTCTGTGCTGAGAGGATTTTCCTTCTTCGTCTACCCTGGTTAGAGTCCTCTGTTATTCTGGACAAAAGTCTGCAGAACAGACTTTATTTATCCCACAGCGAGCGGACACACTCCTCTCATAAACATCCTGATGACTCATGAATAACCCCTGGTTCCTGTAACTTAACGCAGCAGATTACTGTAGGTTCATTAACATAAGATACACATTACACTGAATGGGATCAGCAGTAGAAATAATGGTTGGTTCTGTTAAAAAGAAAACCAGTATGACACCGTTCCAGGAGCTGCAGAGGCAGCTAGAATATTTTGATTGTGTTTCCATTGGGAACAAAAAAAAAATATTCTAGAAAGTTTTCCAATTTAGAACTGTTTACTCCTGCTGCTATGAAACAAAGCATATTTTTTACGGGAGTTCCAGTAAACACAGTCCTCCACATGTTCATTCTTTGTCACTCTCAGGACAATCAAGACAACAGATAAGGAAAAACTAAAATGAAATCTATATTTTTCTTAGTACGCAGTTTATGTCAAAAATATTTACTAGGAAGAAAAAATGTGATGGGGGGAAGGCAAAGTAAATGTCTCCTACGGCTGGAAAATCATGGTTAATGGAAAAGAGGGAGTGAAGGCCAGAAAAAAAGCAGAGATTAGAGCTATGGCTTTTAACTCAATCAGGGCATGGCTGCACAATTAGCACCAGGAGCATTTCATCACTCAGAAATTATGCATTACGATCAGTAAAGTAGCTCTATTGTGCTGGGATGCTGGATAATAGGAAACTCCTCTACTACTCCTGGGAAAAATTTAACTAAGTGCTCCAAGTTGGAGATTTTCAAGATTTCTGAGGACTTTATTTTTTCCAAGCCACAGCTATCTGTCAACGGTTCTATAAATGTTCAAGGGTATGGCACTACCACCTTTATACAATTTGTTAAAACACACTTCAGATGTTCCATCTGGGGAACCAGCCAATGGGAAGAGAGTGGGGTCTTCAGATTGGAGATGTCTAACTTCCTTAGCATCATTTTTTCTCGTAAAATGTTGAGAATTGACTGCTCGGAAGCATTCACTTAAAGTTGCTTGTTGGGTGACAAAAATTTTCTAAAATGTCCTTTCTTGTAGTGTTTTCTGAAGGAAATACTTTGCTAAAATTAGCTGAATAAATAAACGTTTAACCAGGTTGACATTTGGTAAAGTGCAAGCGATATTAGCCTGTTGGATAAGCTACCATGACCACAGAGTCTATAGAATTACTACAACATATTCTCCGGAAGGAAATTGTTGTTTTATTTTTAGTGAATATATGTGCCCATTAACTCAAACTGCCTTATAAAGTTTTACATTACTGTACATTACATTACATTACTGTATACAACAAGCTAATCATGACCTCCAGTGTTTAATGATACTGTTTAATTTGATTCTACTCTATTTTTTTCACACCTTGCTAATGTTAAAATGCTAATGTTATTGCCCACATGCTTACTTCAGTAAGCAACTTAATTACTTAAGTAAGTTAACTTAGGAGGTTGTCCATCTTGTCATGTAAAACTCAAACTCACTTTCCGAGTGGGTTTCTTTAAATTTTTTTTAATTTTTATTTTTTTCATGTGGTAGTTTTTTCACACACAGGTTAGAGTTGTGTAAACAGCGAAAGGAAACTTATTTGTTGGCTAATATAGCTTTTGGTCCCTGAACATTAAGTCTGCAGTTGGACCGTTGTCAAACTGTCAAACTAGCAAACGCTCCTAATGACCATCACCTCGTTAGTTAGTTAGTTTGTGTTGGTAAGCAGATGTTCAGTAGGAGCAAAACCTCACGATGTTGTAATTACAGCCTCTAAGGGAATTTCCAAGTGTGAAGCAGAACACTGCTCATGTCTGGTGGGGGTGCAGATAAACTTGCTGAAGAGTCTAGCTTTTTCTAGGGTGCTTTTTATTTTAATCTCATTCCCCACTGACCACTTCCTGTGGAGCAGACTTGCCATCATACTGAAAACAGAATTTTACGTGGGGAAATCTGCAGTGTAGTTGTAGCTCGACCTTGTGATGCATGGTGACATCCTGGGTTTGTTTTGTCCTTGTGGGGAGTTTTTTCCTTTGTTTGTTTGTTTGTTTGTTTTTACAAAATAATTAAAGCTTGTAAAATCTAACCTAAGAACTAAGTCCCCAAAACAAACTTATTCAAAGCAGTATATGCACATAAATATGAAAATAGAAAAGCAAAATGATGTACATCGCATATATAAATTTTAAAAGAGGGTAAGTCCTGGCCTCACTGTGCCAGTTGGTACTTTTGGGCACTGTATGTTAATGTAATCGCATAAAATCCAAGTCACGTTTATTGGTGGGGATCAGGGTTTAACTTTATGACGTCCACTCCAGTGGTTTTGCTGCACACAGAAAAGAAGCAGAGGAAAGAAAAACACACACACTATGAAGTGGGAGTTTCATAAAACAGATCAATGGAGATCCAAAGTCAAATTAAAATCATAAGCCTGGGACGTTGTTATGACCCCTCAGACATGAGCCTCTGTCCAAACCCTTCAAAAACTCTCTGCTGTGGCGTCAGGGTCATCCTGGGACTGTCGGTGGGGGGAACAGAGTTTAGAATACGGCCGACTGGGTGAATGACCACAAACAGCGCTCCCTGTGAAATTCCACTGTCAATAGGGGCTTTTTCCAGGCCCAGTGCACCACAACCCTCCGGAGACCTCGTGCTGACTAAATTTGCAGAGACTGAAAGAGAAGAGACAGAGCTGCACTGCTCAAGAAGTTCCCTCCGTGTACTAAGGGGATGATTTGCAGGATGTGCAGTATGACAGTTATAATGGACAGTATTTTCACATAGAATATCAGTGAGAAAATGACTTTATTGACTATTTACTATAAGAAAATACTGACTAAACCTGGACACAGTTGATCCATTTTCTGCTGCAAACAGTTGGCTGGTGTCCAGTGGCTTTTTCTGCCTTTCAGACAGGGAAATGAGGGATTTTACAGTTATATTTGCTATCAAAAAGGAAAAATGAATGATTATCATAACCACTGATGCTCATCAAAGTTAAGCAGCAAAAGAAAAGAGCGGCACCTATAGAACCTCAAACTTCATCAAAAGAAAATTCCAGAAAGAACATCCCTTTACCTTCCCAGCCGTCGGTGTGACTGACGGGTGGTTGCTGGGAAATGCAGAACAGAGAGATCGTTGAGGATTGTTCAATTCTGTGTATGAGTAGTTCGTACACACAAAGATGAACCCTCCCAAACCATTCATATGCACATAAGGCTGTCTTCGATTGCGGATTTATCCACAGTTTCATTTGAGGAGTGTGAAAGGGCATTTTAGGATATTTAGGAAACCATTACGTTACATATGAGGAGCAGGAATCGGCACAAAAATTGACAATCAAAAATGTAGAAGTATCTTCTCTGAGCTCATTCCCTCTTCTAAAAACAATGCAAAGCACAACTGAAACAAAACAAAAAAACAACTTTTCCATAGTCCATTTTTGAAACTTGCAGGTTTGGAAACACTGCTCTCAAGAAACACACATACTGCTAATCATCTGATTCGTGCCTGAATATGTTGGAGGCTAAAACAAACAAGACTTTGTGTGTGTGCCCGGTCGACTCATGTTCATTCCCTCCACTGCCTAAGAGGCCGAGGTTCAATGGAGCAGTTACAGAAGAGAAGAGCTCCATCTTGTGGTAATGATCAATCAATAAGCTGGGTCTGAGTTTACCCATTTTAAGGCACATTGCAACTTAAATCAACCCCCTTTGATTTCATTCATTCGAAGGAAGAAGAAGAAAAAAAAATAGAGAAAAGTCTTTTTTTTTTTAATAATAGTTTGATTTTATTCAACAGTTTAAAAACCTGATTGAAAATGAAATCAGCAATTGAATGAACACATAAAATTGTAAAATGAATCATGGGTGTCATTTGTCAAGAAAAGTCCATGAAATGACTTAATTTCTCTCTGACTTAATGTACTGATTTTTTTTTTTTTTTTTACTTAGGTGGAATAGACAGCTTGATCAACAATTTGCTTTGTCTGATTGGTTTAACCATGACTGTTAATGTGTTACAACAATGAGAAACCTTTATCTAACTGCAACATCTTGTGAAAACTAGAGGTTCTTATAAGAGAGCATAGTGATGTATGGAGTGTTATTTGCTTTTACAGGTGTAAAATAAATATTTCAACCTATTATGGCTTTTCCCGTATAACAAGCTTAATAAACAACTTCATATGCAATTTTATTTCATCTGTGTATTATGAACATACATGTGCATGATGTCATGCAGACATCCCGTTATATCTTTTTCTCAGTCAAGTCTCATATGTGTTGAAATGTGCTGAAAATGTGTTGCATCTTGATTAGTGTTATGATCAATGTCCATTTGCATTGCTCCTGAATGAGGAAAACGGCATTTAGAGCTGTGTTGCATTGAGGGTGTTAGTGAAGAAAAGATGTAAGGAAAGGAGAAAAGAAGTGTCGCTTGAGCCTAGAAACAGTAGTTTGACAAAAAAAAAAATTAAAAAAATCTGAGCTCCAGGCCCACTTGCAAAGCTTTTTTTCTGGGGCCCTTAACAACATCTGGTAGAGTTCCTTAGCAGATAAGTTTGAGAATTACGGAGTTTAATGAGTTTGCTCAGGGGCACTTGAGCAGTACTTCTAGCACCTGAAATTGTTTTCTGTCAGTGGGCTTAAACTTTTGCTTAAAAATGAAAAATCATATCTGAGGTGTAGAGGCTTGAAACAATGAAGGGACTAAGATTGCATAATTTCATATTCACAATAAAATGGAAAGGGAAACAGCAGAAGGGACCTGTGTTATCTCAGTAACTGATGAGGAGTCAGAATTAGAAACCAATTTTGGTTGAACTGTAACCAAATGGTCATTAAAACCAGAAGCCAATGCAGGAGTCTCTGTCCTGAATAATGGGTGGAGAAGGACCGTTTTTTGCTCCCTGCATTAGAAACCAATTCACAGCCTTCAAGGGTTCAGATATGTTTTGGAGTCACTGCAAACCAAGGGTCCAATCACAGGTATTTTCACATTACTTGATTAGCCCTCAGGAATAAGTGGGAATGTACCAACTGTGCTCAAATGGCATCTGACTCTTAATTCTGTGGCACCTGTTGGAGCAGGACTGACAGAGTCTAACCAGCTAGAAATCATGGGCAGTTTTCACTGAAGACATTTTTTTTTTGTCACAGTAAGGAAATCATGGGTATGAATAATAAAATGAATGATGGTTGAATTCCATCTAGGTGCTTCAGTCTCAGGGTCCTGGTGTGGTGCATGTGGGTGCACTGTCATGGCTGACTGGACCAGACCAGAGTTATCATTGATGTCTTTTCGTGACTAGTCAAAATGTCTACTGAGAGGGACAATTCATCCTTAACATTCTGCACTACCTCCAGACACACATGATGGAGAATGGAGGGTATATACACATTTACCTCAGATATTAATTTGCAGATTAACTGCTAAAGATGTAGGAAAAGTTCATCAGGGTAGGTTTAGACAAAAGAAAAAAATCCTTGTGTCCAAAAAACTTAAAAAGATCTCACCCATTTCACAGCACATTTATCGGGAACAGCTGATCCGCATTTGTATGCAGCTGTGAGGGAGACTTATGTGACACTATATTGAATTGCTATTCGGAAAGGGGCTGGTTTTGGTAACTGCTTCTTTGAGATATGAGGGGGTTCCTTCTGGACTTTTCTGAAGTTTTCAGTCTGAGGGACAGTTTGAGGGACAGTTTCTTAAGCCCTTAATTAGTACAATGCTGTACCTTTAAGTTTAACACAGGGACCACGGTTCAATGTTACCTCATTTAGAAATAAAAAGGAGAGAAAACTAAGGGTAATCACAGGGTAAAATGGTAGAAACACGAGCACAATATCCCACCCATGGCTCACTTCAGCGCTGTAACAGCAGACGTTATCAATAAAGAGGTCAGCAGAGCCCCCACCCCCCACCCCACCCCCAGCCTGAGACTGACTCACACCCTAACCTGCACAGCTGAGGCATGCAAGCCAGAATGCTAAGTGGACACTGGGGAAGAAAAGTTGTGTAGGCATTTTAATGTTTAGATATTTTGTGTGTGAAAAATGACAGTTCATCTGAACAGTCAAGGCAACAGACTAGAATACATTTCAAAGTGACAACAGTGAACTTTTGAAACGGTTGATACAGGGATCAGATTGTAGCAGGCCTGTAGTTTGAAGTAACCATCAACACTCCTAGCTAGTGCTCTATGAAATTTGTAGAGTCAGAAGCAAAACAGGATATGAGGTCTATGACTATTGTATTGCACAGAGAAAAATGCTTTTTCAAGTTTACTTTAAGTGATTAAGAAATCCCTAAAAAACTAAACATTGATGAAGGAGAAAGAAATAAAGGGGGTTTTGATAAGATTCAAGGTTCAAACTGTATGGAAAAGACATAAGAAAGTGAAACCTCATTTAAGGATAAGACATTTTTCTCAATGTGTTGGGGTGTGGCTCAGTTAGGTTCAAACTAATGTCTCTATTACACTTCCTCAAAGATGATACTGCTGGAGAACTGTGCAAAAGGAGCAGTGAATGGAAACGATGAACATCAAGCTGTAGACTTTTGTGTCAAGGAGAATTTTACAATGAGTGGCGACAACAAAAGCTGCATTCACAAAGCAGGTCTTGATGCTCGAACCTGAGCTGCTTCGATATCTATTCTGAGCTATAACCCAAAATCTCACACCAAAACGACCTGGAAGAAGAGTAGGTCATATTGCAGATCTAAGAAAGTCAAGTCAAAAACTCATGTTGCTCAAGAAATCCGGGCACCAAAATTCGAGATGAAAACCGTAACATCCAGGTATGAGCTACATATGCCCTCAGAGCTCTGTCCTATCAGGTTACATTCTGTCGCTCACCCTGCACACCTGAATTTTCTCAAAAAATGTTTTTGCCACTGCAAAACTTAATACTAGATAGAAGGGGAATTCAAACCATATAAATTCAGGTATCATTTACAACTTAAAATATTTCAGTCTTATAAATTCACTGGTATTTAATTTTCAACATTTAACTACGAAAAAAAATTCAGCAGTGGTTAAATTTCGCAAATATGTATTCAGGTGCGTTTAAAATTCAAATAATTATGGCCTCTCTTTGCTTCCATAGATATGGAGCAAACTGAGAGGATATCTAAATTACTAATTACGACAACGATCTTATGTTGTTGTTTCTTGCTGTCTTACGAGGTAACACACTTCTCAGAAAAGCTGCCAGGCAGTCAAATGTATGATAAATTCCTCTGAATGAAAATGCTAAACTTCACATATTCTTGGTCATGTTCATAGCACAGCACTCATAAGCCCAATAGGTCACATTTGATTGGGGAAATATCTAGTTTGAACCGAATGTGGTCAGTGTTTTTAATGCCTTTCTACCATTCAGACTGTGAGGCCTGATGGCAACTTCAGCCATTAGGTGCCAGCATAATTTTACAGCAATTTTGTTTGAGGCCGACATGTTTCTGTCTTTTGGCAGCCGCGATGGTTGGTGATGAAGCTGGAGCCTCTTTTCCATTCAAAACAATTATCTTTGCTGTACAACAGTAATCAATCACAGTGCACACACTAACATGCATCTCTCGACGTCTATATAAAGGAAAAACGCGGTACCTTCCTGCTTAGTTACATATTTAACTGTCAGGCAAAATGGCTCGGGCAAAGACTCCATATATGTTTATTGACTTAGTGAGGGGTTAAAACAAAAGTCAAATGTCTATGCACTGGTAGAGAATTCAAAGTATGCTGTCAATGGAAAAAAAGGCCTAAGTCAAATGCCAAAATTTGTTTTAGCCCTTTCCAACTTTCCGATCAAATCTAGTCACTACAATCTCAGCTGTGTTAAACCAAACTAAGCTCTTTAACCAGGTACTCCGGTGATTATTCTCCCATAAAGTCAGGAGAATTGTGAGAGATTGGTTGAAAAAATAATTATGATTAGAGGAAAAAAAAAAATCTGAGCAGCAGAGGCCTTGATATCCCGACCTTTAGCCCCTATTGTAGGGTCAAGCTTCAGAAACGTCTCCTACATTTAATGTCCACATCTTTCAAATTCCTCACCTCTAATTAGTAACACAGGCACAAGCTGAGATAACCCTGATGACATTACTATGACATCATTAGGGTAGTGCTAACCGTGTCATGTAAACTGATCTTCATATCTAAAGTTGGTGCAGTGGCCCTTTAAATAATATATATTTTTAATGAACTCAGAAAGACCTCCCTGTAATGTAAAGAGGTTTTTAGTAGTGCTGGATTCAATGAGACATAACACTCAAATCTGCAGCTTTTTAGCTCATTGTTTTGGTTCACTGCCCCATATGTTCAACTCCTAACAGCTCTCACCAGTCTGCACATATAAAACCTGTAAGCATCCATTTTCAGTTCATTCTAGACATCTGTATGCTGGTGAAGAAAATCAAACATATAGCAAACAAGTGTGACAAATATTTTAAATTACTGCATGACCTCAAGGATAAAAAAGTGAGTGAATACTGGATTTACATTCATCAGGTGGTGAACTGATTATATCCGAGCTGTGTTGCTGCCCCCTAGTAGTCTGATGGTCATTAAGAGGTCAAAAATGCAGCTTTTAAGACAATAATGTTTGCATGGTCATTTCTATTTCCCTAGACAATGTGATATGATTGACTGCAAAGCTATGACTTGTAAACCAGGGAAACGGTCTTATCACCATGAGCTACGTCTAGCTGAAATATACCATATGGGTAAAATACATATTCCTTGCACGCACGCACGCAAGCACGCAAGCACGCAAGCAACCATACACCATATGTTTGTCGGCAAGATTTGTGAAATCATTAAAAAAAAGGCAGCAGTTAGAGCTTGGGTCAATCTAAGAGTTCCTGAATCTAAAGAAAAAAATACAGAAGGCTTAGCCTAGTGGTAAAACTAGCATCTTTAAGGACACTGACCCTTTTTTTGTTTCATCATGTAGAAGGCACACAAACTACCACAAAAGTATAGTAATAATCTTCAAATGTGCAAAAAAGCTGAGATTACATAATTTCCTCAATAAAAGAAAAAAGGGAAACAAGAAATGTTCGGAATCACGCTGTCTGCCTTCCCTTCCTGTATCTTCTGAGGAGCACAGGATTGCAGTCCATGAGCGTCCCAGTAGAAATGTGCTTTAGAACCAACACAAACGCTTCTGCATTTCTTCCATTGGCACTTAGTTACCATTAGTGCAGAGAAAAAGGGCAGAGGCAAAGTCTTTGTATGTGCAGCATGATATGCACATTTTATATGTGATGGAAAAGGCTGCTCATCAGCATAGCTTCTGCATTAGTTTACAATGGTTCAAATGGATCTTCCAACTTAGTGATTCACTTTGAGAACAACCCAACATACCCAAAAAATACAATGACACGTGATGGATGAAAGAAAGCAGCACTTAAGAGTTTCTCCCTCATGTAGTTACCTCCAGAGTTCAGTTTTATTTCTATCCAGCATTTGGAGTCAGCTCTGATCCTTTAGTGTCTGCCACCCACAGCACCAGCCCTCTAGTCGTCCTCTTTGTTCTCAGTTATTCAGCAGAGGAGGGTGAAGGCTTGGGGGCTCGGAGGGCCTGCGGGTTGATGATGACCTGGATGACAAAGTCCTTCTGGATCTTAGTGTCTTGCAGCCGTGTCTTGTCTGTGAGCAACTTGCCAGAGAAGAACCAGCGCTGATGGGTGGCGTCGATGTCCTCCTGGGCCTGCAGCTGCTTCTTCAGCTGTCCGATGGTGTCAGCCATGCTGGCGCTGAGGCGCAGGTCCTTACCCGTGGACAGTCGTACCTGCAGGGGACAGGGGAGCACAGGAAAAAAAATTGTCTCTCGAGGACAAACCAAGATGGTAACTTGCAATACTGCCTGGTTTTGTTCTGAGATGAGTTCATACTCCAAGTTTGTTTCACTTTATGTCCCATGCACAGATTCATTAACAAAAGACAGAGAAGGTTTTGTTTTAGCACAGAAACAACATAAAACAAAGTAGCATAATAGGCACATAAGAAATGTGGAAAAGCATTTGTCAGTTCATTTGCAAATGTTACTACAGTTACTTTTTACGTCACTGTAATTGCTTTCAGTCTTGGATGGTAAGTTAGGAGCTTGAGATCGAGTGAGGAAAACTCAAGCGGTTACTGGCCTCTGTCCATGTTAAAATGGGGTTCTATGAATTATGGGTGAACTTGAGATCTTGTATGTAGGCATTTAAACATCTGAAAACATCTGATATGCGGGTCAGTGGTTGGGTGTTAAGTTGCTTTTTAAGTCCCAATAAAATTAGAAAAGCAACCCAGCATGTCTGTTAGGAGCTTGTTATGGTACCTTGAGCTGGAATTCCTTCTTGGGTGCTACAGGGGGCTCGGGGCTGTCGCTGGGGTCCTCATCGCTGCGTTCTGAGATGAGGTTGACAGGTGGAGCCAGGCAGTAGACGGGCAGCTGGTAGCGGTTCCCCAGTTCATCATAACACTCTGTGAGAGTACCTGGAGAGGGGTGTCGCTATTAGTACAAGCCATCATTTAAATCCTCTGTCAAATTGCAAAATAATGGTCTGTTGGTTATTCTGTGCATGTGTTTCTAAATATATTCACTATATACCCTGGATGAAACGGGTACTTTCAATGATTGTTTTATTTCACTGACTTTGTATGTATCAGTGTCTTTTCCCCGACATTTCACACGAGTAAGAACTATATGCTTTTGTGTACTATGTGTTTTCTGTTCTCACCATGTGGTAGTGTGATACTGGCTCCATCCACTATGGCCTGGGCCAACTCGTGATCGTTACACTCCAGTGCCACAGCGGCAGCTTTCAAGGCGTCCCAGATCTCTTTACGGCCCTCAAAGGCCGGCGCTGTGTCCCAGAACTCATCCCTCTTGCTCCGTAGCTGGCCCTCCGTCATCGGGTAGTCACTCTTCCACTTGGGACGATCTTTCTTCAGAGGCTCGTTACGCCCTGTAATGAAAAGGAAAAACCACAGAAGACTGTCAGAAGTAGCAAAAAAAAAAAAAAGGTCTATGAGTTGTTTAACTTAGGGTGCATCACACCTCGTGTTTGAAGTGGTTCATTAACAAGTGTGATACTAAGGCTGGGAAACACTTGAGGACACTTCTGACTGATGCTCAATGAACAGGGTTTGTTTTTGTGTGAAATGTTATTAAAGTTTTTTCATTCCTTATATTTGTGACAGCCTGTGAACTATCTTTTGCCAATATTTTGTCAGAAGGAACAGCGTGCGAGATTCCTAGTGATCTAATATGACCAATACTGGAGGCACCAAAATTGTATTGTGTGTGTGTGTGTGTGTGTGTGTGTGTGTGTGTGTAGATATAGAAAATTATATCAATAAGCCTTTCTATTGTATGTTTTTGACTTGAGAGGCCTGACTGTGAAAAGCATCATGATGTTCCCATATAATTTACATCCTGTGGTTTCATCTCTTAGCAGTCACAAACAGAGCTGCTAGCAGAGAGAAACGCTAGCTGTCACCAGAGACAGAGCATCCCACCCCACCTTGTCATCTGAATCTAAAATTAGGAGGTCATTCACGGTTTGCAATATGCATGAAGCATGTGTAGCCTATATCCATCTATGTAATCTTACCTGTGTTTTCCACCATTCAGTATTAACATAGCACACCTATGCCAGGAGCGCACTTATATTAGTGGACGCCATACCTGGTGGTCACACACCCGCATACACACATACACAGACGACAGGCTAGCATTAGGAAGTTAAGATGTCTTACCTCATCTTAAAATTCACTGGCAACTCACCAACGATGCAGCTCAGAATGACAGTAGTTTTTGTCTGTGACTTGACCAATCAAGTATTAAACAGGCCTATGTTTATAAATGCCCGAGAGGCACAGATGCCAGTTGCTGAGGACCGGAGTGATGGAAAATAGAGGGGAGTATAAAAGAGACTGCACACATTTGAGGGGTTGCCTTTCTGTCAAACAAATTATTTATAGTGCAGGCGTCTTGGGTAGAGCAATCTGGAGGACGAGACATGGTGTAGGATTAGCACTAGGAGCAGAGCGAATCCCAACTGAAGCAATGGGGCTTCCTCATTGTCACTCAAGTAATAGTGGACGTGTGCTGTGAGGGGATTGGAAGGGCAATATCATTCACAGTTTGAATGTAAGACCTATCCTAACATAGGTCCACACAGGACATAGGCAAGGAGGCAATATTTGTATGTTATGCCAGCTCCCGACACAAGAATACACGGCAAACCACCCCGAAGTGAAATCTCTTTTCAAACATGAGGCTTCTCCACCCACCACTTTTTAGGCCAGAAATTTATGGTGTAAATATTTGATGTATAAATACAGGTAATGTGATCTATAGTACCTGACTTCCAATGGAGAATTTGCTTTATTACAGGAATTGGAAAAATGATCAGTTATCTCAAAATACAGTTTCTTGTATGGCTACAACTAACAATTATTTTTCATTATCGAATAATCTTCAGAATATTTTGTCCATCTATCGCAGATTGTTTGGTTTGTTAAGTATCAGAAAACACCAGAAAAACAATCAGAAAAAACAAAGTATCTGGGAAACAATCTAAGAAATCAATCAATAAATATTCCCAATACCCCAAAATAATAATTTCACTTGCATATAATTTCACCCTTGAGGAACTGGAACCAGCCAATTTGGAGGAATTTCTCTTGAAAAATGTTTTATTTTTTAAACAATAATTCAACTATAAATTATTTGCCATTTATTTTTGTCAACGAACTAATCAAAAGTTTCAGCTCTAATTTATTACAATAAATACATGTACATTTTGGCTGCACTGGCACATAGAGTTACTCCTGTAAAATACGAGCCCGGAAGTCATCTGTGCAATTAGCTTATTACCACCCACAATTATTTTTTATTTTTAGACGGAGGAGGTTAGGGGAGGCACTAAAGAGAACGTCAGAGTCTGTATTAGGAGGAGGTCGGGGTGGATGGATGGATGGGTGGATGAAACACAGTTTTATTGCATGAGACCACTTGATTAGCAGTTTCACACACGAAATTGATAATCGAAATTAGTTCTTTCACCTCTTGCTCCTCTGTAACCTTAACTGTTTGTTAATTATTGTTACAATGATGATGCAGGTCTTGTATACACACTGCTGGTATGCTCCATGGGCCGTATCAGAGGAAAGCGACGGATGACAAATATAGTTATTCAGGATAGAGGACTTGTTGCACCTAATGTATGCAGGTTGAAGGTATCTAAACTTTGAACTGTTTCAATTTTCAATCTACTGCAAGCTTATGGCTGACAGATCAATGGTGGCACATATGTTTATGTTGCTGTTTTTGTATTAAATACTCATTCTACACCATTTGCACCATGCAATGTCATTTACAATTTATGACTGATTACGGCTTCGTTTCTTTACCTACACATACCATGTCATGTTGATGACAGTCTTAAAATACTGTATACTGCCTTCCACATCATCTCTTTTGTGATATATTTTAAAATCATTTGAGTTGTCAGAATAATATACTATTGTACTGGGAGCAGCCCTGTGATTCAAGCATTCAAGAGTTTTAGTGGCTCCCCTTTCCTAAAGGGAGGGCTGATGTGGGTCTCAGCGTAGTTATCTCTTTCTGACACATTTGCTGATATCTACAGAGGATGTTCTCTGAAGAGATGACATGCTGCACAGTTAGCACAAGCATATGTGAGAAAGTTAAGGACTTTCCTCCTGTAGCATGCCTCTGATTTTTTTTTTTTAAACATATTATTGTTTCTGTACTGTCATTGTATTGCATGTTGGAAGTGGAGATTCATTTTTTAGAAAAGGGTAACTTTTTAATGGTAGTAGGTGGGACATTGCAGATAGTGATAATGAAAAGCAGGCGGCATTTAATGAACAGCCCTGTTGCAATTAAACCTAACTGCAGCCCCCCCACAAAACAGAGAGATGAAGAAATGCAGTACTGACACCGACACATGAGAAGGTCCCACGTGACAATTCTACAGAGAAGCTTCTTGTGTTTGAGTGTTAATGAAATGTGTCAAACACGGTACAAGGATCATATGTAAGGCTTGTTGGTGCTCTATGTGAGGAAGAACATTCACAAACATCCAACCCATCATTTAGTCTCATCCTTGTAGGTGGTCTTCCTATCACCACAATGGTGCATCACTTGTGCTGGCAAAATGTAGCGAAATTCATGGTACAGCAGAGTATAATGCAGCCATTACAATCTTTTACAGGGCCCCAAACAGTGACTGAAACTGTGTCCTCAGTAATTCACAGACAAAAATTAGCTTTAAAAATAAACTTTTAAAGTACGTTTACAGCTTTATATGTTTAAAGGCTTGTAATCATCTTTCTGCAGCTTAAAATATAGTCAGCCTTGGTCCTCATCCATAATGCTGCTTTTGGAAATGTTCTCAGTAGAACCATGTGCAATTAAAATTCATCCTCTTACTGCTTTCTGAAAATTACCCTGAGTGACTATACAGACTACCCTCTACTTTAAAGGACTGCTTTCCTGCTCTAAAAAGGGGGGGGGGGGTTGTATACATCTTAGCTTTTAGACACAGTGGACATGTTGTCCAAGTTTGTCCTACCAGTGTGTTTCAGCCTAATGGATGCAGATGAGACTTTTCCCACTCAGGGGATGAAATGCAGGAGTAAAACCTAAACTTTTACAATTTCACATAATTCACAGAGCTATTTCATCCAACCAAAATAAGGACAATATATTTACTGCACGATGAGGACTGACATTAAACAACAAATACTGTGTAAAATGGAGAGATGCCACAGTAGTCATCAATTGTACTTGACCTCTTTCTCTCACATGGCTGTCTGTAAGAGGGTGCGTCAAGAAAAGTGGATTCAGTCCTTTTAGAGGAACCAGTCAATGACGCAGCAGGACTTGATGTTACTTGTTCTTTTAATCAGAGCCTAGCAGGGAGTGTCTGTTGATACTAATCAGGGTGGGAAGTTACCATGAACCACCGCCAAAGCCCGAGGAATCTCGGCTGTGACGACTTTGACATTAAATAATCTGTCCATCAGGCACTTTGGCAGGTAACAAAGAAAGAAAAATTATTTTAAAAAGGTCATATTCTGCTCTAGAAATCTATATTGGCTGCTCCTTCTGGGTTCTATCCAAGTGGCAAGGGGTCAAATAAGTCTACTTCATTCCCCAATACAAAGCTTGAATCTGTCTCGAAAACATCCTGTCTTCCTGATGTAAACTGGACACGATTCCCCTTGGGCAGAGACTGACTGAAAACTGTCCATCAGTAAAAGACAAAGGGGGCAGAATCTGAAACCAAATGAATAACAGACACTTAGATTCCTACCCAGTCACTATAATGGGAACTTTATTGTGCTGGATATGCTGAATTCCAAGTAAGTCTCTTACTGAAAAAACACAGTTTTCATCACTTTGCTTTTAAGTTAGATAACATATTGATTAATTGCTGGATTGAAAAACTTAAGCACAGATTTGACCAAATCTTGGCTGGAGGCTGAGGGTCTATTCTCATCCTGGATGAGATTATAACAACATTCATAAACCTGATAAACAGTTAGTATTTTCATGCGTCACACCATTCATTATAAAAGTTAATGCTCACTTATATTGTTCTTGGGTCAAAACCATGCAGAAATTCAGACTGTCTGCCGATTCAGCTGTTTGGCATCTACGCCATCTAGCTTGGTCTGGTTGTAAAAATAACATTTACTCTTGTTAAGTGCCTAAGCAGCATACAAAATTCCATCTGTCACTATAAAAGACAACTGTAAAAGAACAAATTATGGCAGTTTGCCAGTGTTTGTCTTTGAAAGAATGTCATCTTCCGCAAAGGTAATGGGCATGAACTCAAGTCCCTGATGTAAACAGTCAGCAAATCAGCAAATTCTGGAATTAGTGTAACCTCCTCTACTTTGCTGGCAGTTACAGTAACCACAGGATCTTGCCTAATTCTTAACTACACTGAAGTATGGTGTTCACAGTGCTACCATATAACCACTTCTAAGACATCAGTTGACCCAAGAGGTTTACTATTGGTGGATCAAGAGTGAGGCTGCAAATTGTTAGGTTGGCCCTGTTATAGGTCCTATGTCAGGCAAATGTGGGTGTAGTGCAGGTGAATTTGGCTGTAATCAATGTTAGCAGTTGGCCTGGGATTGCAGTTTGCCTAGGTGCTCAACTTAGGTAGCACAAAAGGAGTTACGCTACATTCTGTGCACTGGCAAAACAAGACAAGAACTTCCAAGAAAAAAAAAAGCAACAGACTGGTTAGTTGGGGGGGGGGATACTGGCGATACACTGGACTTGTGTCCAAGCAGCACACAGGTGAACTGCAACTGCCACTGCATTTACACTTACTTACACAACTAAGAATGCGTCTCCAGCAAAACCAATGCCCGTCAACATCCTTCCCCTTTATTTGCAGTTGTGCAAGTTATCATAGACACTTCAGTATTTGTAACTGTACACAGAGACACCTCCCAGAGTGATGTACCAAATAGTACTTTTTTTTTTTAATTTAGCTGCATGGCTTTGTGCCAAAGTGTATTTTACTGTTTAGCAGCAGTCACGGTTTCCCCACGGAAAAACAAATGGTGAGCAAGTAGGTGAAACCCAAGCACAAGTGGTCACTTGAGATGCAGGAGTGGAATACATCCGGAAAGAGTGAGCCTCGTCTACCGATAATGATTTTTCTTAGCGTATTTTGTAAATCTCTGCACTTTAACTTTGGGTAAGTGTATTTATACTTAGCAAACATACAGTCGAGCAGCACTAGACAGTTATCACACGCCAGATGCCGTGTTTGTCACAGCAGGAGTTGACTGCGTAGAAAAAAAGTCGAAGTCAGAACCAGATTTATCGCACATTTCCACCAGGTAGAGTGAAAAAAAGGTAGCATCGTTGGCGTTGGGTGATAAGAATAAATACATGCGTGATTTACTGTAGCCCCACACTCCCACAGTGGTCTCACCTCCTCGCCCGCCGTTCCTGGACGAGCCTCGGCTCTGCGTGTCCTCCCAGCCCTGCCAGTATCTCCCCACGCATCCTCCCATGGTCAGACAGCGGATCGGTCCCACGCGTCTCACCAGCCGAGCAGGAAGGGGCCCATCGCGGAACAAGGCGGTGAACTAGGTCCGACCGGGAGGACGGGTCTCGGGTCCGGAGTCGCAAGCCCGATGTGTCATTCGTAAAGGCGAACAAAAAACGAAAAAAAACAGGCGATCGCCTGGACGTCTGATGGCGCCGTGCCGCGCCGCGCCGCGCCGTACCTGCGGGACCGTGGCTCGACGCGCGTCTCCTCGCTTTCTGCGTAAACGCCGCTTGTGTTTGACACGACCCCGCGAAATTCCCGTGGCCCGCGGCGGCGTTTCGAGAGCCTGACGGTCGAGCCGACGACCGGCAGCGACACCCGCCCAACCGCGTTCACACGCTACGACCCGACCGGAGACGCGTCCGCCGTCCGACTCTCCATGTCGCGTCGGGTCGGTCGTGGATGTGGACGCTCGGTCGGCGCGGCCAGCGAGCGCCGTCCTCCGCTAGCAGGCTAACAGGGCCGGTCGGCTAGCAGCCGCAACATCAGTGAGCGCAAAACTTCCGCGCAGCCGCGACCGTCTCCCCGCGCCACGCGTTTCTGCCGGACGCGCCGGGCGGTGACGGATCCACGCGGCCCTCGTCGCGGCACCGAGGCTCTTTTTTTTCGACGCCGTCCCCAGTCGCTGGTGTTTAAATCCCCGAGTCGTCGCTTCCCTCGGCGCTGCTCAGAGGTGACTAGCGCGGCGGAGCTAGCGCCAGCGAACTTTTTTGCGCTTGCGCGTAAGCACACATGCGGGCGACGGGTTCCCTTGCGTCGGGAAGAAAGGGACTTCGGGAGCGAGGACTCCCGACTAAAAATAAAATTCGGCGCCGAAGGAGGTTTATCACACGCAGGTACTCTGTGTTGTTTTTTTTTTTAATTAATTCGTAGCGATTAATCGAAAACGTCCCCGGTGAAAACGCAGCCGGTGTGTATTCAGAGTATCGCATAGAATCCCAGTTAAGTCACGTTGTACTCTTTTCAGCGTTTTGAAAATTCGGACGGCTTCTGAACGCAGCACCGAAAACTAAACACTACCGTTTTTCATTTCGAGGTTCAGCGAACGATTAAATGTCGAGCAACGCGATCGTGACCCGTCCGATCCCCGTTTTGAAGTTTATTCTCCGTCAACGATCCCGTTTTATAAAACGTTATGTAAAATCAGCCCGTTCTGCGTTTCACCCCCAAACTTTTTTTTTGCGCATGCGCGGTTCCAGAAGGCGGTCCGTGGGGGGGCACGATGGCTGCGGACGGTGCCTTGCTACTGTCTCTGGTGGAGGAATTTGTCTCGGGACTACAAGATAGCAAGGCCAAAGACACGGCAACAGGTGAGTCGGTCTTCGTCTTATTTCCCTCGACTTCTGCCTAAAACGGCTCGGTGTGGAATAAACGCCGTTTTATGCTGCCGAGCTGCTGCTTTGGCGATGCGCAACATGGCATGATGCTTGACTAGCTAACTTAGCGCCACAACATCCTGTGCGGTGTTGCGACCTCATGACACAGAACATACGTGGTGACTGTTTTCTTCTCGCTTTGTCATCGTACCAGCCCGAAGCGATCGCGTCCTTGGTGTTTTACTGCGCTGTCATTAGACCAGTCCAATGCGTTTGAACGCTAGTCCGCGTTGGTTTAACCGCATGCTGCTCGCTAGCTGCTGTGTTTTTGTCCGCCTGAGAGCATCCTGTCAATGAACCCTGTACCTTTGAACCCTGTATGTAAACTGTATGGAACTGCTAGAGATAAGCCCGTCATTCTCATGTGTTGTCGGCTCCTCATGTGTTGTGATCTTCTAGTTGGTTAACGTATCATTGCTTATGAGAATTCACCAAACCCTGTTTTATTTTCAGGTGTCAAAGATGGACAGTTTACAGTACTGCAGCTGGTTGAAGCACTCGGGTGAGCTGTCAACATCCTCAGTAACATCACAATAATAGCAAGAACATAAACAAAAGCTTGTTTACGCTGTGGTCATTTCTTTTCTTTATCTTGTGCACTCTCTTTCTAGTTTTTTGGTATAAGTAGGAGAATTTAATTGTCGGAGCTTGGAGGTTTCAGATCTGTGACAATCAGAAACATGAAGATATTTCATTTGGACAAAATCACCAAGCCATAGCCATGGACTTTGATATTATATCTTTTTAAGGTTTAAACGTAATCGTTTTACCCTTTAATAAATAGCTACACTTCACTATGTCACAGTGTTGATTTGGTTATCACAGACTTCAGTTAATAATAAGAAACAGTTAAGCTAAATTGGTGGCACTTTTAAAAATATTCCATTTGATTTCTGTCTGTATTTTCTTTCTCGATTGTAGACTTAGTTTAACGAGCTCCCAGCCTCACACTCGAGCCAGAGGAGTCCAGCTGCTGTCTGAGGTTTTGCATGAATGCTATGCAAATCTCACAGAGAGAGAAGGTAGACATATTTTCTGTCATTTCTGTCATTGTCTTTGTCTCTTCTTTAATCTTTGGTTGTTTTCTAGATAATCAGAATAACAAATACCATACCTTCATAACGGTATTTTCAAACCATCATAATTAAATGTATCATAATTTGATGCTAAACTCCATTTACCATCAATGAATGGAAAAATGGAAAACAAATTACAAAGATCTATAATATATAAAAATATGTGTAATCATTCAATTGTCAGCAGCATGTCTCACTGTTCCCCTTCCCCACAGTGGAAGTGCTGATTGCTTTCTATGAAAACCGTCTAAAGGACCATTATGTCATCACACTGCCTGTCTTACAAGGGCTCAGAGCACTGGTGAGTGTCTGTCTGTGATAGTTTTTCAGTGACAACACACCTGAAATATCCTGCATAAGATAAAGTCCCTGCCAAGTTTGCGGGGTAGTTACTATGTTGCTGGTTTGAGAATTGTTTTAAGAAAGTTCCAGCTGTGATAGCAGGGACCAACTTGCACATTGTGTGTTTCTGCTTTTTCCAGACTAAATGTACGGTCTTGCCTCCTGGCTCAGCTGTGTCCATGCTGAGGTCTTTGTTCCAGGATGTTCATGTTCAGGTGAGATTCTGACACTGGTATATTAAAGATGTTTAGGTTGCAGCAACTGGCTTTATTTAAGAATATATCCCAAGTAGTCTGTTACTGGTCTGAGGCTCTGTGTTTTTTGTGAGTTTGAACTGCATCTAACTGCGTTATTAGACCTGATATATGCAAACACACCTTTGCAATATCTCACCACGCTTTTTTGAGTGTGTGATGATGCTCTTGTTTCCTCTGTGTTCTCCAAAGCACTTCCTCTTTTATTAATTATGCATGCTGGGTAAACTTGACTAATCTAAGTTTTTCTGAAACTCAGGCATTTTGTGGGTAAAAAAGCTTATATGGTCTGTTTTTTTTTTTTTTTTTTTCTCCAGTCCCTGATGCTGTCAGAGAGGTCATGCGTTTATAACATGCTCATCAACCTCATGGAGACCAGAGAGGCTGGTAAGACACAGATAATCAGCAGGTTTTTTGTCTGGTTGTTCATTATAGATTTACATTGTTTTTAATCAGTTTCATATAATAAAATGAATCCTTTGGGGTTGTTGGTCAAACTATGTTAGATTAAGCCATCCTGAACACAGCTCTAGCCTATGCACAACCTCCTTACAGCTTCCTCAGCTGTTGTGGAAGAGGAAAAAATGTTTTTGGTGTTGTAAATCCTCCAACTTGGCGGGTTCTCCCTTGTAGGAATTTCTCTCAGCTCTCCAGTAATGATGTGCCCAAGCTCTATTTCTGTCAGCTACTTAGCAAAACTAAATATACATAAATCTGGGTATTCCTGTTTGATTAATCCACAGAACTGAAGGGTTTGGGAGCAGACTTTGTGTTTGGCTTTGTCCAGTCAATGGATGGTGAGAGGGATCCTCGTAACCTCCTGTTAGCCTTCCAGATTGCAAAGAACATCATCTGCCGAGGTTACGATCTAGGTGAGACCATATACAGCATCTCTCTTGCTGTCATATACTTTGTGTCATTGTCCCTCTCTGACCCTTTTATAACCCTGTCGCTGTCCAATGCACAATTCTGTCTATCTGATTTTTAACTAATTTGGTATGAATCTATTCTGCTTCCTGTCAATTTCCTGTTTGATGTCACAGGTAAATTCACGGAGGAGCTGTTTGAAGTGACATCCTGCTATTTCCCCATCGACTTCAGCCCCGTAAGTCTCTGTTTACTCAGCTGCTTTGGACCAAGAATTGATTAAAGCAGAGAGCATTGCAGACAGAAATGTCATCACGACTTCCTGTGACCTCAGATTAACTCTGTAGAAAACAATAATACTACAGCTGCCTCCTCACCTGCTCACGCACATTTCGAATTTCTGCGTCACACAGGATCACGTCTCCGTGACCATTTGTTGACTTTCTGGAGCAAACCAGCACAGTGCCACAATGCTGCCAATGTGATATGTTGTTTTTGTGTAGCATGATGACTGCAGGATTCTGTTACCACACCAAAATCAAAAAATGCCCTGCAGGTCTTTAACAGGAAGCTTAGTATTTTGTCTTTTGGACTTCAAAAGACAAAGTTTAAATCCAACTTGTCTCCCCAGTCTGAGCCAAAATGAGAAGCTGCAAAGAATGTAAGGTCTACACAGGTGTTTCTCATGTCGCCCAGTTTACTTAAGTATTATTCTGCAATCATTTCTTGGTCAAAATTAAACAATCATTAGACAGTGTAACAAGTTTCACTGACTATTTTTAAATTTGCACAAATAGTTGACCAAATACTGGATCTTTTGCTAGACTGATTATATTAGAATAACCTGACTTTGTTTCTGCACTGTTGATCTTTTTTTTGATTAGCTAATAAATATCTATAAATACTCTCAGAGGTCTAGTCTTAGTGCTGCTTTGATAGAAGGTTTTCTATTTTAGAAGTGGCCACTGGCAACTAATTGTTAACATAAAAAGGACGTTTGGATTGGACCCGTGTACAGCCTCAGTCTGATATGGCAGATGCTGTTGTCCAGTGTGACTCACATAAAATTGCATTCAAACGTCTTTGTCTTTTGCTTGTGATAAACTCCATATACAGTATCTGCAAAAATGTGTATGTGCATTCATGATTTCTTTGTTTTAATAAACTGTTTATCTCTTCTTACTTTACCATCATCTCCATAACCACCAACCATCCACCTCAGCCTCCCAATGACCCCCACGGCATCACCAAAGAGGAACTAATTGAGGCGCTGAGGGCCGTTCTCACCGGGACACCAAAATTTGCTGAGGTTGGACCATTTACATTTTTTGCTTTTTGGTGCAATGGAAATTGTGTGACCTAGTAAGAGTGTTTATGTTCTGTTTTTTACCGCACTGTTGCAGTTTCTGTTGCCTCTCATCATCGAGAAGCTGGACTCAGACGTTCAGAGTGCGAAGCTGGACTCGATGCATACTCTGGTGAGATGCCTGGCTCATTTCTAAACACATCTGTGCCTCTGGTCATAATAGTTGGAGAAACATTTAACTCAAACTTTACCATTTCATATTCCCAGCTGAAAAAAGTCTGTTTGGGTTAAAATGAATGATATTCAGTTGATATTCCCTCAAGAATAGAGACACAGTCATGCATTCCAACTACCTTGAAGATGCTGAGAGGCTAAAACAAGAGAGTTACATGTAAAATTAATGAATCTGATGCATTGAAATACTGGTAAAGGGTTACGGCTTAAAATTTTTGTTGCAAGTAAAACATTTAAGAATGTATTTTTTCCAGATTGCTTGTGTGTCACAATATGAACATAAGGACTTGGCAGAGTTCCTCGAGGGACTATGGACATCACTGCGTAGAGAGGTTTGTCTGAAACAAATTTATATGAAGACTAAGTGTTATTGAAGTGGCTATTATATAAATATCTTGTGTGATTTTGTGTGTAAAAGGTGTCTTCAGTTTCGTGAGGACATTTAAGTGTCTTGAAGTGTGGATTTTGCAAGTATTAGCATTCCGAAAGTGTAAAACTTCTTTTTACACACTCCACCCTTAACTACAAGAAGCTGATGCATTCACATCAGTTAACTTTTGATCAGTTTATTCAATCTCATATTTTTATTCTGTTAATATTTATTGTTTGTCCAGATGAATATAAGGACATTGGAACATAGGTAGCACTTAATTATGGCAGCTGCCAAAAATGCAAAAATGAAGTTAGTTCCCCCTAATTGTTTCGTTGCAGGTGTTTCAGACATCCAGTGAGAGGATTGAGTCTGCAGGTCTCGCTGCTCTTACCGCACTCACTTCCTGTCTGTCTCGCTCAGTCCTCAACTCTGACTCTGAAGACTCCCTCACCACCTTCCTGGATCTTGTTCTCAAAGGTGAAATGCTGTAATCTAACGTGTACACATTTTCAATGAAAATGTGATTTAAAAAAAAATGTATACACACACACACACATACAGATAACAGGTTTTTTAACACTCAACTTGGATGACAATAAAAAAACAAATCTGGAAAGGAATTGTTAAATAGATCACTAAAATGCCCTGATCACTAAAATGCCCTGATGCAGTCAGAGTAACAGTAGGGCTGGACCGTTGAACTAAATGTGTCAACACTGTGGTAAGGGAGGGTGTGCTGCAGTGTAGCGCTGCTCGAATACATGGGCAGGAAATTCTGTCACACTCACGCTCCCACGGTCAGTCTGCTACGTTGACGGTCTACAAAGTATTACCTTCAAATCATAAACTGGTTTCTGCCATAGTGAAGATAAGAGCATCAGTATCACACCTTTGTAGACTTTTATATTTAGGTCATCAAAAAAGAAGTGTAATTATAATACAGGTCCTCAGGTTTTGGTTGTTTTTTAAAAGTCAATACCAACATCAATATTTTAAGTAAAGGGTTATACCCATCAAGTTGTGCATACCATGACTGTAATTCATGATGTGGGGACTAAGAACAACCCAACCTATTTTTTGATTGTTGGTGGTGGTTACATAAATGACCCTGACTGTTGCTGTCTTTACCTACAGTTTAATAGTTGCACTTTAATTTAGAAGCAAAATAGGACAAATACAGCTGCAATGTCTGGTTAAACAGTCTGGTTAATAAAAGTTCATCTGTACCTTCCAGCCAATCAGAATCCAGAACGCTTGTCAGAAAGTTGGTCTTTGAAAGCCTTTGAAACAGTGTTTGAGACACTCAGAATGTTCTAGCTCCTTTGCCAGGGAACCTTCTTTAATAAGCCAATTTTAATAACACAACCACAGCTTGCCAACTAAACAAGTCAATAAATCAACAGTTTTAAGGAAACTGACTCCTCAGGTTCTCATCTGGAATAAAAGTCCAGTGATATGATATGTATATGAAAGAGTGTGATGTTGTTCCAGACTGCAAACATCACCTGTGTGAGCCAGACCTGAAGCTCGTGTGGCCCAGTGCCAAGCTGCTGCAGGCTGCCTGCAGTGCCTCCAGCAGGGCGAGCCACATCATTATAGCCACTGTCATGCCCCCTCTCATCGAGCAGTACAGCACCAGAACACAGGTAAAAAAAAAAAAATCAAATCAAATTGAGATCCACAGGTTTATTAGATTAATGTGTGCAAGTTTTACAGCTGTTTGATGAGGGAGAGTGGAGCTTTTACTTCTGCTGTTATATGATTGAAAATCCAGAACGTCTTTTTGAGGTTATTTTCCTGTTTTAGCAACTAGTGACTTTAGAATAAACAAAAAAACTAGACTTTTTCCTCTCTGAGCAGTGTTCCCATAGGCGGACATTACTGGAGGTGGTGCTGCGATTCATTCAGTCAGTAAAAACCAGCCAGTCATCAGAGAACAGTGAGTGTTGCATTCGTTCAACTCAAATGACATTGACCTCGCTTGTCACATTTGTTTCACGTTTTAAAGAGCATGTCCATTTTGATGTAACTATTTCCACATAATAAAATCCTCTTGAAGATTAGCAAGAATATTACTGAATTATTGCTCCATCCTAGTGTTGACCCTGATAAAAATCTGGATATCTGAAGCTCTTGGGTGTAATTACTCATCTGTTTCATGTAAAACATCCTGTCAAATGATAAGAATGATGAGCTTGATGTAGGTTAATGTCTCTTAATATTTAACCCTGAGTTTTCCTGATGAACTGTAAAGCATGTTTCTGTATGTTTAAACTGAAGAAACTTTAAAAAGGATTACCTACATTGTTCTTTTAAATACTGAAAGTGTTTAAGTTGTGTGTGTACATGGTCACAGAGACTAAAGACAGCGTTTTTTTTTCATTAAAGTTGGTAACAAATCCCGGACCCTTAACTCATCTATTTTTGTGTGTTCCATCCCTCCACAGTAGAAGAGAGTGTGTTTTTAGATTTCCGCCAGTCCCTGTGCAGCATAGTGTTTTCAGCTCTGTCGGAGACTAATTCCAGTCTGCAGATCACAGCCACCTCCATGCTCCCCTCACTGGCACAACAAGCAGGTGAGATACAATAAGCTCCTACATCTAGAGCTCACAGCAGAATCTGATTTTGTCCGATTTTCAGCACTGTCTCAAATATGACAAATACTTAATCCCAGGTCTCCTTTTGGACTCGGATATTGAGCTGGCTGTAGATCACCTGACCAGGCTGTTGCTGACAGAGGAGGATGACAGAGTCAGGTCAGCTAATGTTGGAAAAAACTTTGTCTGTCTTTCCTCTTCTCTGTAATCCATTGGATTCCTGTAATATTACTTTTCCATTTATCTGTTTATCTCTTAAAAACACGCACACAGTTGCTTTTCCCGAAACACTCAATCAGAGCTATGCTACTTAACGGCCAATTATTTATTTATTTTTTGGTAACAGAATCAAGGTGTTGCAGTTGAAATTAACATAACATGTTTCTCTGCGTCTTTGTCCTGTTTTTTCTTACAGTCTTGCTGTGTTGGATTGTATCAGAACCTTAGCAGAGCTGTACCCAGCCACCTTCATCACTCAGCTGATCCCAAGACTAAAGAAGGAGATGTTTTCTGGTAAGTAAAAAGCCTATACTGAAAATATGACATCTGTACATACACTATAGAATAAGTAAAAACACTTATGTAGGTTGTATAATGCAAATATTAATATCTGTATAAAGTGTTTTTACCTTGCTTGGACTTCTCCATATTTAAAAAGTGTATTTAGTATTTAAAACAATTTTGATATTGATCAAAAAAAATACTTTAATGTCAAAGTGAAAGGAAATCTCTTCAAATTAATGAAATCAGTAAAAAATACCAGGAAAATACTGATTGCCTATGTGTGAGCCTCTTCTCACTAAGTGTTTAGTAGAGGCAACTTTGGTGTCACTAATTTTGATCATTAATATCGCCAAAGAAAAAATCATTAATTTGCAATGAAATACCTGACCAACCTTTCCCTCTCCTCTTGCCTCTGCTCAGAGCCCATGGATCAAGACAACAACAGAGAAGCCTCTGATCAGCAATCCCATCATACAGTGCGTCAGCGGTGTTTGTCTGCTCTGGCCGCAGTGTCCACCCAGCCCAGTGTTGTACAGGAGAGCACACCTGTCCTCCTGGAGGTCCTCAGCTCAGCACACACAGGTAATCGGATGGTCCTCAGGCTTCTAGTATAGCCATTTGTTTACCTGGGAGAATAAGCTCAGTGCATTTGGCTGCTAATTTCAATAGTTATATTTACATTATATGCATCTTTGCCTTCATATATCCTATTTAACAAATGGGTCAAATTGAGTATTTGACTTTTTCAAAAATCCACATTTGGTTAATCCATTAAAAACAATTTTACAGCTATAATGACCAAATAACATGGTTTGTTATGTCTTCTATCAGTTGGTCTCCTGACATAAAATGTGATGGTCAAGCAAGACAGGTTTGATACAGTAATGTATCACTGTTAGCTGACACTTTAAATCTCCCAACTGAAGTATGCCAGTGTTAAATGACATGCATCAGTTATTGCATGCAGCTGGGTGTGTTGTTTTGCTTTAAATCCACAGGAGTTGTATCAGTTGTACAGGGTCAAGAAAAAAGGGCAAGACCAAAAAACTTCATATGAATGACACAGTAAGTCCTTGTTGTTTTCAGGTACCTTTGGTTTCTCTGTGGAGGAGGTGGTGTTGGCGTGTGGCAGCCTCCAGAGGATAGCAGAGCAGGTTCAGGACACTGAGGAGACAGGGCGATGCTTCCATGAAGTCATTATCCCACGTCTGCTGTCTTTGGCGCTCCAAGCAGCACTGCAGGGTAAGGAGCACTTCCTCAATGGACTCCATCATAATCTTTCATCCTTCATCCCAGTCTCAAAAATCACTAGATAATTTTGGTAGTTCCTGGTTTATATTTTATTTCGATCTCATGCTATATGTGTTACTCACAACTGGATCATATATTTGCAGGTGAGGGGCCCTCTGGTCATCCTAGTCCTCTGGTAGAGGAGACAGTCTTGTCTGCTATGGTCCCTGTCATCAGCACTTCCTGCTCCAGGCTACAGCCTATGTTAGTAAAATCCATTCTTATATTTTGGTGTCCCTTTCTTTTTTCTTTTCCGTGAACACTTGTCTTACCATGCTGGCTTTGCACTCCAAAACAACAGTAACAGAATAACTTCAAGCTTGTTAAAATCTAAAAATTGTCCAAATTGAAGGCACGCGAGGCATCATTTCATCTTTGTGATACAAAGTGTTAAAGTAGTTGTAAATGTTAGAGTCTTCAACACAAAGAAATCCAATAAACACAGTGTCAGTAAAATGATGATTTAGATCAACATCACGCAGTGTCACTTTGCACTGTTAAGTAGTGTGTCTAGAGCATCATTTAAAGTGTCATATATCATGGTTAAAAATTTTAAGGTTTCAAATGCATTGCAGAGAGAAGGATTAATGGTAGAGCAGTTTATCTTTTGCTTTTGCTGTTAAACACAGACTTTTTTCATAAACTTCATGACCTAAAGTTCTTGTTCTTTCAGCTGTAAACTGTAAAGCTGAAGAACATATGAAACCACAGCCAGTTGGGAACAAGCTGTTCGTTTGTTGTTGTTCTTTTTCTTCTTGTTGTTTTTTAGCTTTTATTATTCATGTTTATATTTGATTTTTAAATCAGTTCTTAATTATTATTTTTTCTTTTCAAGCTTGCAAATGAAAAACCTGGATGTGCTACAGTTTCCCATCTGTTTCATTTTTCTTTGCCAGTCTCTTTGATTTGTCGTATGACGTAAAAGCATTTTTCATGAGGTCTGTGGTTTCCTCTCGGGCTGTTTCATGTCGTCAGGTTGGCCAGACAAACGGCGACGAGGGCTGTCTCTCTCTTCCTGGATGGCGATGTCTCCTTTTTACCTGACAACTCCTTCCCCTCACACATTCAGCTGCTGAAGGTCTGTATGTCCAGGGATTTGTGTACATGAGTGTGTTGTTTGTGAAATTAGTAAAAAAAATTCTGAGGCTTTTCCTCAAATATTGTCTTTTATATTTGGTTAATATGACATCATTCCCTCACTCTGCAGTCAACGATAGTTAAAAATACATATTTGTCTTTGATGATAATATCAAAAAAATGCAACTGTATTACAGAATTATAATCTGTGTACAACATATCATTTATAGTTCCTAATTTAGGGGTTTGATAATCTAAGGATTTGCACCAACTTTCCTTGTCACTGTTACCTGAATATTGTGGTGATATTGTGGTCCTCAGAAGCAACAGGGGGACTCATGGAGCCAGTCTCAGATGGTTTGTCTGCTCATGGGCTGCGTGTGTTCCTTACCTCGCAGCGTGAGTCTCATCTTGAAAACCTAAATCTGCTTTTATGAAAGTCTTTTAAGTCACCGTTGGAGTTTCGGAAGCTGTGTCCTCACAGTGTCCTGTGTGTCGTCTAGGTGGAGGTGCCCCGTATGGACCAGCTGCTGTCACAGCTGGAGGATATGAGCTGCACCTGCAGCCACCCGCTGTCCTACACCTCAGCTGCAAAGTGCTTTGCTGGGCTGGTCAACAAGCGACCGCTGGGTCAGTTTGTTACTTCAGACTCTTGTCAGGAGTCACAGGGTTTTGTTTTTGTTTCTTTGTTGTTGTTGTTGCAAAACTGAGGGATTCATCATTTAAAAGCCATGGTGATGGTTTGTTTATTTCTTCAGGTGATTCTCTTGATAGCGTAATTCAGAGGACGATGGAGAGAGTTTGCGGAGAGCTGGACTCTAATTCTTCACCTGTACGCACCCAGGCCTTCACCCTCATGATCTGGGTAAGAGTTACTCTGTTTGCAGTATGTCTACTGATGATTGTTTGCATTAATATTTCTCACATGCTGGTAAAATATTTTTTTTTCCAAATTCATGTCAAAGGTTTTGGTCACGTATTTTTGTTTGTGAAGATGCATAAAGGTTTAATTGAATTTTACTTATCTTACATTCAGCTGTCAGTCTGTAGATTTGGTTAATTGATAAGTTAATAAAGATATTTTGGTATAAGGGGCAGCTTGTACAGTAAAGTTGCTTTTGTCTCCAGGTGGCCAAGGCTTTGCTTCTCCGATACCACCCTCTGTCCACAGCACTGACTGACAAGGTAAATGCTGCCAGCAGCATCCTTAATTTAACACACTGTATTCGACCTATTATGACAACTAATTTACCTATTTTTATTCTTTCAACACCTGAACACCTGAAATTGGAATCTGTCAGCTCTTACTAACCTGGTGTCATCATTTGGTTTTTCACTATTCTTGAAGCTCTTCTCTTTGCTCGACGATGCTGATCTGGGTCCGATGGCAGCAGACAGCTTCTCACTGCTGATGAGCGACTCCGCCGATGTTCTAAACCGCAGCTGCTACGCCGACGTTCGCATCATGTACCGCCAACGCTTCTTCAGTGAGAACTCAGCAAAACTGGTCCAGGGTTTCAATGCTGCCCCGCAAGGTACAAGGCAACAGCACCTTTTGAGAAGATTGTCTTTGAGATGATTGCAATAAAATGAAATTTTGCATTGTTTTTTTGAATGATTAGGTATAAAATCTCTAACAGAGATTTTAGATTTTAGTCTTTTTCCACTGGCCATCCCCTGCATGTTTTTGTCTTTTTTGATTACATTTGGTTAACTTTATACACTGTCTCTTCTCCAGGGAAGAAGCCCAACTACTTGAAGGCTCTGTCCAACATTGTCAATAAACTGCCAAAGCAGGTTCAAATTACCGAACTACCAGCGGTGAGTAAACAGTAAACTGTTTTCGTCTTCCAAGTTGATTCTCAAATGCTATTTAATCTGCTGCAGCTAGTGACTGCCCGCCACAAACATATGGTGCCCTTTAAAGAATGATCCACATTCATGGGAAGTTTTATGTCCCTGTCCAGCTCCTGTCACTGCTATTGGAGGCCTTGTCGTGTCCTGATCAGGGCGTCCAGCTGTCCACCCTGTCCTGTCTGGAGCCCGTCCTCATCGACCCACCACCAGCTCTCATACAGCAGCTCGAGGCCTTGGTCAGCAGGTTGCTGGCCCTCATCTCTAGTCCAGTCATGGTTAGTTAGATACCACACCCAGAAGTGTTCTCTATGCCAATTCTTCTGTCATGCATGGTATGATTTTACGCAGCTCAAAGTAAAGCTGAATATTATTGGCAATGTCAGAGTTTGTGTTCACCGTGAAAACAAACAAACTGAAAAAACTTCATTTATTGAAAGAGGAGGTGAGAAAATTACACATTAACCAGCTCATTACCCCTGTTAAAACGTGGCGTACGTCACATATTCACAGTTGGAGAATGATATTGTATTTTAATCAGTCGGATGGAGCTGCCCATTAATAGCATGAACATGTTAATTAACCAGAGCTCTTAGCATAGTGGTGTTTGTTTCTGTTTCTTGCAGAGCGTAAGGATCGCCTCACTGCGCTGCATCCATGCCCTTTCCCGCTTCCCCGCACATGAGGTAAAACTCAAAACTCTGTGTTTTAGATGTTGAAAACCTTGTCAAGCGGTTGAATTCTTTCTAGGACTAAGAGTCAACACGCAAGTAAAAATAAGTTCTGAGGGAACTTTACTCTTTTTTTATAGAGGGGAACCCCAGATGGTTCCTTGAAGAATTTCAAATAAAACACTACAGCCCATAATTTCCCTCTGCTTCCATGCAATATATGTGGATTCCTCAGTGAGGTCATTTGGGAGTTTTATACAGTGAGGAAGAGCTTATTCATTCTCTGGACTTAAGAAGAACCTAACCTCTCATTTGTAGCTTGTATGAGCATTGTGCTCATGTATCAATAGTCATGATTATCTCTTAAGGATGTTATATAAAAATCTGTTTGCAGTAGACTAGATGATTAAGTTACACAATTGGTGGTTGCTCGTTCAAAATCAGTTGTCGCAAAGTTTTCATTTCGTCATTAGGGGTTTTTTACAGGCAGCATTGCCAACTTACCACCCTTGTCATGATTTATGGACTTTTTAGACCCTCTTAGACGATTTTTCTTTTAGAAAGCACTTAGCAACAAATCTAGCAATTTTCCTTGGACGAAATTTAGCCACTTTCCGTAGAAGAGAGTTGCCAGTATTGCTCCGCCAGTGGATTCACACATGACACCTGTGAACAAATAACGGAATTGTCACCTAAAGCAAGCAAGTGCAGGGTTGAGATAGGTCTGACTCCACCGTTCCACCAACTCTACCCCATTAGGCACTGAGAAATACTTTAGTATACTGATCTCGTTCTCCACGATTCTGCGGCAGTGACCTTCTCAAACTAAAGCTCAGCCATATGGCCCTTTCTGTCTGTTAAGTTACCTCGAGTAACTTGGGACATGTAACATTCCATTCATAAGGAATTACATTTCTCTATAATTGCAGGGGCACAGAAAAAACAAAAGAAACGTCTTTAAACATTTGTCACTGTTCCAGATCTTACCGTTTCGGGCCCGAGTGCTGCGAGCCTTGGCCCGGCCCCTGGATGACAAGAAGAGGCTGGTGAGGAGCGTGGCGGTTCAGGCACGAGGAGAGTGGTAAGAATCAGACTCCTCTGCTAATGAAAGACACGTGGAGGATATTTAAGACCTACACGTATCTGAGATCACGTGACATCACATTAGGTCACATTTCAGTTCTTTGTTCCAATTGTATATCTACTCACGTGAGGCTTCATACATTTCACCTATTATTTCACCTGTATTATTTCACCATTTCACCTATTATTACTGCATTACTATATCCGTGTTTATGGTTGGTTCTCGACACTACAACTTGTACATCTTGTCTATGTCTTATTTTTTACCTAGGTTCCTCTTGGGAAGTCCCGGGGGAAGTTGATTTTACACCTTAAAGCCCAAGTCTCCCATTAACCCCCCCCCCAGTCCCCACTACAGATCTTCCAGCTTCCCTCTAACCTTCCAATTCTCATCTTTTGAAGAAGATTCGCTCCCCCATCACCTGTCTCCTTTCCCTTTTTATTGAAATGTTTCTGTTGTGACCGCCTATATCTTCATGAACGCACAAAAAAAGAATATTGACTGACTGTGGAGCGTAGTCATAGTTAAAGGAATGGAAATGGCTGGTTTATTAATATGTAACACGCCTCATGTAAGTTGTTGTCTCTCTCCCCACATATCACCGAAAACGTCACTTGGATTTGTGTGAAGACATTTTGGTTTGAAAGACTTTACTGGCAGTGCATTTGGAATCACAAGTTAAATGCCCATCACAAGAGCCCAAAGTTTTATCCCCCACTCAGTCAGATCATCAGCAGAAATCATTATAAAATCATAATGAAATGAATGACAGTACTTTCGAATGTTTAGTTGTGTATGTGTGAAAAATAACTTATCAGCTGATTTTCTGACAGTTAACTAACAAAATAATGTAAAAAAATTAATACATTTTTTTGCAAGATTTTTTGAAAATCTAATTGAACTTGTTTAGGTAAAGCAGAAAAAGTTAAATATATTTAAGGTGTAAAATTTAAAATGGCTCTTGTTGAATGCACTTTGTATGTGTCATCTCCTGTGAAGAGAGAAAGTAAACACAGTACATACACTCAGTAGATAAAGTCACTGCAGTGCTCATGGACTATAGTTGATGAATGGTCTCCAGAACTGTGGAGGCAACATTTTCTCTTTTTTATTAAACTTTATGAACATTTTGAGAATTCAGACCACTGGAAACATCAAAGATTTCCACTTTAACGCATATAAAAATGTGGACATGGAGCCAAATGAGGACAGCACTGAACACAGCAGGCACTTGTAGCCTTTTCTCTTTTCCTGTTGGATGAATGTGTGCCTGAGCAGTAGTGTCTTAAGCAACCGCTGGTGTGATTGATTTATGTTACTCTGGCATACCAGCTGGGTGGAGTTTGTAACGACCAAGGAAAATGTGGTTGTGCCAGTTGTCCTCTGGTTACTCACAGGGAGACAAGAATCAAGCACTTCTTCATGTATAACACCTCTGCTGACTTGGTGAAATTATGAGACTCATTTTACATTATTAAGTATCTGTTGACATTAACATTCATTAGAGAAGTATGATTGTACATGATGTGAGTGGTGTTTTCCACACCTGCCTTTTATTTGCTCAATATTTGGAAAAGTATTGATGCTTTATCATAGTTAATGTTAACTCATTTCATTAAGGTTGGCTGACTTTGGACCTCACATCAACTTATGCCAAGGATATAGACAGTATTTAAAAAGTCTAACTTAAGATGTCATTAAACTTTTCTTTTTAATTGTAAAAAAAAGCTTGTATTGTAATTTTTATCCCCTGACAATGAAAAGATTTTAAAATCAGTAAATATCAAACACTTTAATTAAAAAGACAATATGTCAAACTGGAGCACAGCTCCAATTGGTTACAACTGATATCACAGCTATACATGTTTCTATGGCAACTACAGATCCAAATCATCCATCATTATAGATATGACCATGTGGTGAAAATTTTAAAAGGGAATTTTAAAAAAAGGGTAATTCACAGTGCCTTTATCACTTAAAGTGCCTCGGTTTTAAGGCTGAACACCCAGACAAGGCACACAACAATTCTTTATCAGTGTCTAAGAAAGAAATGTTACACATGATAAACGAGTGCTGTGCAGGGTTTTTTTTTCTTCAAGTCAGAAATTTAAAAGTGAATAAAACTCTTGGTAGTTCGCTCCTCTTTGGCACCAAAACATCAGTTCAGACCAGTGGTTCTAAATATCTCCAGCACACGGTCTCCAAAACACAACTACAAAATAGTGCAGGTGTCAGCATGTAGAGCAGCAAAAATTAAAATATCTGAAAATGATAAATAATCACGGGACATTTAACAAAATAATAAATTAGTATTAAAAATCCATTTTCTTCTCATGACCCCCCCACCACAACATTAAGACACACTTGGATTTATCCTCATCCCAAGACACATACAACAGTTATTAAGGACAAGGTCTAGGCTCAGATCCCTGACTAAACATGTTGTCAGGGTCAATACAGTGTCAGTTATTAAAGGTGCTATGTTCTGCATTTTATCATCCTCTCTGAAAAAGAACTTTCAGTCTGTGTCAGTCAATAAACCACATCTGGTGGGAAATCTGCTTCGTTGCTTCACAGCACGAGTCAGGAAGAGTGGAAATGAAGCTAAATAGGATAAAGTTGTAATTTTTTTGATGGAAGTAGTGACGCTGTTTGTAATTTGTTTTTGGAAAATAAAATGCAAACGTCATGGTTACCTCTTTAGGTAATGACAAAGAACCACTTGTAAAGAGAGGCAACCATAGTCTCTGAGAAATGTAGTCTCAGTTTGAAAGAATAGTTGGAATTACCAATCACGCTGAGGCATCAGTTTACAATGTGCTGTATTAACACACAGCACCTTTAAGATGCTGTAACTCACTCCTTAATGAGCCTTAATGAAGGGCTCCAGTGCCTCCCCTGTGTCTCTTGTCCATTCTTCAATCTTACATACGTGGTGCAAGAGGCCGTCGTGCTGGTGCAAGAAGCGCACAAAAATTCACTGTTGTGTCTTTACAAACGGTTGAGAGCAAGGAGAAAGGTTTGGGTTGGCAACGATGCCGGCCAGCAGCACCTTTTACAGACCATGTCAATCAACAACACTGCAGTCGCAGGGTGAAGTCGGCTGGTGCTAAGGTCAAAGGTTAGAGCAACTGTACGAGGCTGGTGACAGATGGACCATCTGATGGGATGAGGGTGTTTTGAGGAATCACCACTGGTTATCTCCACTCACATTCACACAACAAAGCTTCTTTTTCCTGTCAAATGACTGTAGTGTTGACCACAATAGGTAGATTTGGAGCTTCTTGAACTGTTGGTAGCTGGTCATCACAGTGTGACACACCAGCCATGTCACTTGTAATGTAAATGCAGGACAAAGGTTTCTGATATGGTAACAAGTAAAAAATGAAAGGACGAAGGTCAGATGGCCATGGGGTCTCTCCTGGTGAAGATGCAGTCCCACATCATGCCATCACCATTGGGAAGATGGCTGGAGGGCAACAGGACCCGTGTGAACCAGTGACTGAGGAACAGAAGAACAAGTAAATTAAAACGCCTCCTTGTACCAAAACACAGAGTACTATAGGACCACAGAGGGAAATGGAGGTGAGTGAATTTTGTTAGACTAGACCACAGCAACAACGAGCAGCAGCTGGTTCTGACGACTTAAGATTAGAATCTTTGCCATATCACTAAATGCATGATTTTATCCGCCCAGTCAACACCAGCTGATGCTGAATGTTAAAGACCCGGGTCCAGTTTGGTCGTGTCAGTTGTCACATCCAAATCATTATCATGTCATTGGCACAGCAGTTGTGACGTGTGTCCCCACCTTTAGCCTAACGTATAGACTGGAAGCACTTGAAGCTAGGCTGGCTGGACACGGGAATATCAACCAAAAGTCAGGAATACTTGTCATTTTAAACAAGTTTCTCGGATGTGACTGTGTTGTTTCTCCTAATGAAGCTAAAAGAATCTCTAAGGTTGTTTGAGGCTAATAAAGAATCACTAATAATTTTGGTAATCTACCTTTTTTGGTCCATATCTAAGTTTAATACCTGTGTGAGGGGGAAACTGAGGAACTACAAGATTTGAAGCAGTGGCTTTTGTGAAGGAGGTCACCTTAAACTAGGCGTATCGTGCCTTGACATGACCTTCTGACAAACTGACACAACTGTAGTAGGAGGTTATTCTAAGAACTCGCTGATCTAGTCAAGGTTAGACTGTGTCGACTTCTAACATTAGCAGACGAGCTGTCTCCATATTGGTCCGTAATGTAAATCTACAATATATACTCAATATATGCATTGTGGCTATGTTGGTGTCACTTCTCCTGAATTCAGTAAACATTACTACAACTTAAACCATCTGAGCCTCCAGCGTGTCTCTGTGTGTATCTGCCTCCTCATCCACCTCCACCTCCACATCTCTGATTTCCACAACAGCTTTTAAACTTAACAACACGAATCTCATGGTTTGATTATTTGACCCTTTAAGATACGTTTACATGCAAAATTTGGACACTGCAAAACTGAACTCACCTCCTTTTCTCCACACCGAATAGTAGCTTCCAGTTGGTCATTCTTCCGTGATGATGCGGATTTCTGAACGCCTGCATTAAAGAAGAAGGAACGTTGAGGGCCATTTCTGAAGTTGGACTCTGTACTACACATTTGCAGATTTAACAAATGCAATGTGAGCTTTTAGTCTCACATCGCCGTGACCCTGTACATCAGTGTAGGTACCTTGCCCTTCTCCTTGAGTCTTTTGGTCTCTTTGCGGTTGATGTGGCGCTCCACGCTGGTCTCTCCTCTGCTGATGAGCACGGCGTGCCACAGGGTGAGTCCTCCCAGAGCTGCTGCCACCGAGCTGAGGGGGAGGGTGGGGGGTTCAGGGGGCAGGATGACAACTTGCATCCTTCTTTTGATTTTTAAAGAGAAAGATAGGAGTGGGAAAGTGTCGCTCACCTGGTCAGCACCCAGAGGAAGATGACACTCTTGTGAGCAGTAGATTCCCTGAAGGTGTAGTCTGGAGGGGGAGTCTGATAGTAACTCTCAAGGGGACGGGGAAAAAAAAAAATCAGGCTTAAATATTCACACCGGGTTTGAGTATGGATTTATTGCCAACCTGAAGTTGTTTTATCTCACTGCCTCCTATGATCAAGTCTTAGCATGCCTCATTGTATTCAAACACTGGAGTTGTTTGTTTACCATCTGGCGAACAAACACCTTTGAGATTCGATATTCCTGGATAAGAGGTAAACATGAGAGCAGAAAGCTAAGATCGATTTCAGCTCTCCTCTTTCACTTGTCTTTTGCCATTTGAGATTGACCTCTGCCTTCTAATTACCATCTGGCAGCCACTGCAAAAAAATTCATCACAGATGAACCTCGTGAAAATACTCAATAAATCCCGCTAAACTAAACAAGAGCACACGGATGACAAGACGATATCCACAGACTGTGGTGGTCCAAGTTAGAATTAGTCTTCTTTCATCCGGTCTCACCTCTATAGAGCTGTACGCCTCCAGGAACAAGTCCCTGCTGCTGACGCTGCAGTAGATGCAGCCCAGGGTCATGTAGACGCAGAAGGAGAAGAAGTAGCGATGGTTGAAATGGCCGACACAGTTGTTCAGCCAGGCTGGAAACATATGTTCAGCTCAATATGAACAATGTTGGAACTTACAGTTCAAACATAAAAATAATAAAAGTTGTTTTCATCCATTTTTCCTTGGGTTTTTATGCTTTTCTTTTGAAAAGGATACGACAGTGGTGGTCCATCTTCAACACACACCTGCAATATGAAAGAAACAATGTACATCAAAATATAAATATAAAAGAAAATAAAAACTGAACTGATCAAGTAACTCTCAGGAATAGAGATGGCAAATTATCCTACGAGTTGCAGATGCTACAGTGGTGTGTCCTGGGCGGTTTTGGAGTGATGCACTTCTTACAGATGGACACTGAGGGAATATGAATTTTGTCCTAAAATAAAGAAAAAAAAATATTAAGAAAATATATTTTGCCTGTAACTGGAAAAAGGGAAGTCAAATTTTGCCCAACCCTTGACAGTCGAGACCAAGCACACAGGGAAATTTGAGTAGATAAAAAAACATACTGAAGCCGCACAGTGTACATTTAAGCACCTGCTCCTCTACAAATTCTATTTTACCTGCATCAGGCAACATTCACAGCGCTGTAAGAAGAGTGATACCTTGGGCGGGTGTCCTGGGGAGGTGGTCGTGGCCTTGTAGTAATGGAAGACCACCATGATGAGAAGCCAGTGGCCACAGCTGAGGTGCCAGACGACCCAGTGCACAGGGTAGGTGCTGAGGATCGTGGGAAGGATGAACAGGTAGACGATGAACACGACTGAGGTCGTCAAGAGGATGACCAGACAGACAAACACCTGAGAGAGAAAAAGACAAGAGGGTTCGGAAACAAGTTGAAGGCATAGAAATAAAAGAAAAGAGATGAGAGCTTACCACTCCAAACCAGCGGGTCACATTGTCCACGATCCAGTAGACGGGTTCGAACACACAGTCCAGCAGAGTGTCTGAGTTGCTGAGGCTGTTGTAATACAACGACTTGAGCAGCACCTTGCTGTAACTCCACAGCTCCAGCAACCTCCCGCTGATCCATGGTTTGGTCCTCCCGCCTCGCCCACCTCTCTGTGGGCGGCACAGCCGGCACCAACGCAGCGCCAGTCGCATGGCCCTGGAGAGCTGCCACCTCCAGCTGCTGCCCAAACGCATTCCTCGGCCGCCGCTGCCGCCGCCACCTCCTCCTCTCCTACACACTCTGCCTTCCAGACACACACAGACACACAGGCACGCACAGCAAACGTTACAAACACAGGCGGCATAAAACAGCAGCTCTTCATAGCGGAGCCTGACGACCGCTGAGGTTTCCATTGTCCTCTCCACCTCAGGAGAAGTTAAGAGTTGTCAGGGCTCCTGGTGTATTTGAGAAGGTAAGTAAGGAGGTGACTGGAGAGCTCCGGCACAAAGAAAATAGGCAGTCTTCCCCTCTCTTTTCTAGAAAGCCCAAAGTTATTTGAGCCCCAACAAATAAACTTCTTCTATTAATAATTAAAAGCAAATCCAGATATCCAGGCCATAAATCTCCTTGAAACTCGCTTGGGGAGATGCAGAGAGGTAACCCAATGAGAGGGAAATGCTATGGAATGAATGTGGTAAGAGGGAAATCAAGTGGCTACCTGATCCCGGGGCATCATTTCGTGAAAGTGAGTATTGGTTACACAGATAAGCCTTGTTCTCCAAAACAGGATGGCATTAATAATGAGAGATGCTATTTGGGGCCCTTTAGTGATATTAACAGTAAAGCCAGGCAAGAATCTGCTCTCTTTTCATTTGACTTCTCATGGTGACCACTGTTTACTCTGGTCTGTATTTTGGTAATATTTCTGCTCAGCATAGATACTTTGTTGGAAATTTGCAAATGTATAACAAGAAGTAGAGAATACAGCACGTCTCATATATCAGAGTTTAATGCCATGACACTGATAGGTTCTCAGTTTGAACTTCATTAAAAGGTTCCACAGACAAAGTTAATAAATAATGACCATATTAATTCTCTAACATTAATGTAAATACGCTGTGTAGGTTTCACCGCGAGAAGACACAAAAACAGATGAAGTTTGGAATGATAAAAATAAAAGGACTCATAGCTGTGACTGCAACTAACCATTATTTTCATTATTGAATATGCTGCCGATGATTATTCTTAATTAATCACTAAATCATTTTGCTAGAAAACTATGAAAAAAAAAAAAACCATTATATACACCTAGAGCTCATAGCAACATCTTCAAATTCCTTGACTTACCCAACCAACAGTCCAAAACCCAATGACATTCATATAACTATCATGTTGGACAAAACAAAGAAATTCCTCACATTTAAGAAGCGAGTACCAGAGAATTTTTGATGATTCATTAAATTAATAAGACTATTATCAAAGCTCTTACTAATTAATCTGCTGTCCATCCTCAAATTAATCAAATGATTTACTGCTGCTGCTCTAATCATTATAGGATAAAATTATTGATATAGTCTATAATTACACTTTGAGCTGTAACTAGTGACTATTTCCACTAACAATCAATCCTCAGATTAATTTCTCAACAAACTGATTAACTGTTTGGTCCATAAAATATTAGAAAATATCTAAAAATGCGCACTGCAGTTTCCCAGAGGGCAAGTTGATGTATATGAAATCTTCCTCTAAATCTTCTAGAAAACAAAAAAATATATATATATATATATCTGCTTGAAAAGTGACTTAAAGAAATTATTCATTAGCATAATTACTGCTGGTTCATTTTCTAATGGCTAATCACTTCAGTTTAGAAGTTTTGTTTGAATGTTTAATTTATGATTGTAAGTCAAAATCATGGGATCCCGAGGGGGATTTCAAACCTATAGTTTGTTTGTTCTTGTTGGTAAAGACGTTGCATTTTCGCTTTGCCTTGGTGTCATTTCACACAGAGAAAAATTCAAGCGAACCAAAATGCACCAGTTAAAGCCATGTTAAAACCCTGCTGACTGGTTGGTTCGTGGGACACTGGAAGAAGGTCCTATTTGTCCAAATATCAAGAAAAAAAAACACAGTTTGTTGGTTGTTCTGGTCAGACCTGGATTTATTCTCTGGCTAGCTGTTAGCAACGACTGATTTCATTCTGTCACATCCCAGAATGCAGAGCGCATTTGGTTACCAGAGATCTGTACCTCAGACCTTCTGAAGTTGTGTCAGAACGAGGTCAGACCACATCCGCAAATGATGAACCAGAGTGTGTTTAAACCATAATAAACAGCACACGTTTGAAAAGGCTCTCAGTCTAAATTATGATTATTTTTACTTTTGCCAATCCACAAATTTCAAAATTTTTTTATTGTTTTGTTTGCAGAAATGGTTTTCCACACAAATGAGACCTTTCACCTTTCCTCTGTATTTTAATTTGTAATCCACCAGATCATGATTGGAGGGACAACCTAAGGATGTAATGGGTCAAATCAACAACATGAATTAAGAGAAATATCTTAAAAAAAAATGTACCATCCTTCAAAGGCAATTGCAGCAACACCTCAGGCTGCTGGCTGAATAAACCGAGTGTTTAAAGGCATAATATTAATCTCCGTGCTGTGTACCTGGCAGAGACTGAGAACATGAAAGAGTGGCACACAGCAGGGCACCGCAGTCTCTATGGCAACCTGCTGGCCTAAATCGGCTCTCACTGCCTGCGTGTCTCATTGTAATGAGCTTTACCTTGTCCTCCACCCCTGGACTGGCCCAGTGTCCAAGAGTCTCAGAAGAAGGAGACGTGTCTGCCGATCTCTTTCCTTTTGAATGACTGCAATTGTTAGAGCCCTTTATCAGGTAAAATAGTGAAGTAAAACACATGCTGGCTACAGCTCCCAAATGCCATGATGATTTTACTTTATATAACACCAGTCTGGAGACTCGAGACACTATGCACTGCGGGAAAGTGTACGGAATATTTAAATTCAGTAATCATCTATATAAATATATCAACAGATGACTTGATATAATCAGTGTCTTTTGCATGTTTTAGTCTGTTCTTGTGATTATGATGGGCCTTTTCAGCTTAACCAATATACAAGGTTTTATAATTCCTGGTCTGTTCATCTCTGTACCTTCTACTACAACTGCAGCTAAATCTTGGCTTGTTTACTAGACTATGACAAAACACTGACCGGTACAGAGGAGTCCTTACAATTACACTGATATTTGATTAAATTTTGCTTTTGGTTACGATTATTATACTTAATTAGACGACTAAGCGATTGGTTCGTTGGCTGATAGAAAAATAATCAGCCACGTTAGAAGTTATCCCTGTTTTCAGCTTAGTCCACTCTGAGGATCTGTGGCTTCTCTCTTCTTCCTATTTTCAGTCACATCAAACAAGAAAGATGAAGAAATCCCCCTGAGCTCTGGGAAACCGTGGGCAGAATAAATGATCAGTGACTAATGATTAACAGAAAAATGTGCAGACTAACTAATAATCAAAACAAATTGTAAATACGGCCCTAATGTAGTAACATAACCATCTTAGATAATGTCTTTTTTTCCAATTTCACAAGCCACAATACTGTCAAGTACAAACTTCCCCCATTTGGTAAAAACTTTAACCTTTTTCCTAACATCCAATGGATCAGATACAAGATGCACAAGATGCCCCCGACTTGTCGTGGGGCTAAATAAAGAGCCCGCAGAGAACCACGCACCTTTGTCCAAAAGATGCCTGAGAAAAGCGAGAACCGGAGCTCGGACCGACCGACGGCATCATCGACCGCGGGCCGTCGTCTCTCCGGCCCGCGGTCAAACGGACGCGTCGCCCCGCTCCGCTCCGCTGCGTCGGGCTCGGACGTTAGCTAGCTAACCGCCCGCCGCCTTCAGCCCGGGCCGCGCTAAACCGTCTGTTTCCACGGGCGGAGCGGGGCCGACCCGGGCCAAACCCGGACGCTGACGTTACTGTACCTGTTCAGGTGAAAGGGGGGGCGGAAGAGGCCTGCGGCGCCGCGCTCAGGTCATAGCCGGGTTCAGGTGTTAGCCGCGGGCTCCGCCGACCCGCTGCAAAGACGCTGGCCGGAGCCACGGTTCACCGCGGGATCGTCTGTCGCGCAGAGGATTCACTCCACACCGGGAAAACCAGCGCTCTTTCCCGACCGCAAACACATTATGTGGCTTTTTTTTTGTTTAAGCAGTGGGATTAAACTGTCAATCCAGGATTTGCAAACTATTTTGTCTGATTTACAACTCGCTCGTTAGACGACGCAAAGTTTCTTATGTTTTCTTCTTATTTTCCGAAAAATGATGTCCAAGTGGCGCATCTCGCCTCTTCTTCGGCAGCGGCTCACTCGAGCGGGTTCGATGTGTCCCGGGAAATGTAGTTTTATTTTTGCTTCAGCGGTTCAATAAAACGTCCTTCAACCCACGCTGTCGTCGGTTCAAAGGATATAATGGCACCGCGTTATATAACCGCGGCGGAGTTCGTTGGTGTGACAGGAATAAATATTCGACAAACCGCCCGTTTGAAGAGAAAAAATAACGCTTTCCCAAATTTTGGCATAACCGGGAAGTACCGAGACGTCACATGATCGTAGAAAGATGGCCGCGGTGCAGTGGTAAGACTTTTCCTTTTCTGAATATAAATCACCTTATTGTCAGCATAAGGCTGAATCGTGCCTCTTTTCGTATTTTGCGAAATCTGAGGACGTACACGCGATGCGGCCGCTTGCATCGTGAGCTTCAGTAGAATATAGACCACGAAATACAATGTCTACTTCTTTGTGGGAGGTTTTCAAACATAGGCTTTCCAGTCAAAGTCAACATTACCAAGCGTTATCGTGGCTGTTGCCTTAAATCACACACACTCCTCGGCTGTGGTCCAGCTGTGGTCCGGCAGACAGTTTATGGGGACGTGTCGAGGTTATTGCAGAGGTTTTGATGCACTTGGGTAGTTTAGGTTTAAATGTTGCAGATACCCTGAGGTGAAACAGATTATAAGGGAAACAGTATAAGAAAGAAAAAAATTCTGGCTGTTTATTTTAACAGAAAATACCTTTATTTATTAGAAAATGCCCCACTTCTTCTTATTAAGCACATGCAGAGATTACCATTTTGTCTTACAAGTAATAGCAATTTATCAAAACACAATTTAGATCTATTAGACCAGAGTTGTTTCACTTTCTAGATGTATTTTTTTGCTGTAAAACACAGTGCATAAAGATTTGTTGATAATCTTTCATTCTTTAGAATAATAGTAACTCAGATCTCAGTTATATCAGTGTCATGAGCTTACATTTGCCTCCCATGACAAAAGCTGGGCGTCTTTTTCACCACAGATCTTTTTGTTTAAAGCAAGATCTCATGTAGAGCTGCAACAATTAGTTGATTAATGGATTAGCTGATTGAAAGAAAATTAATCAGCATCCATTGTGTTAATCGAGAATTTGAGTTGGTTTTTGTTGTTGTTTTTTGTTTTACAAGCAAACACACCACTTGATAAGTTCTACATTCTCAAGTTTGAGAACTTGCGTTATAGTGAGATTAATATTTTTGGATTTGGGACTGTTGGATGTTAATGTGTATGATGCGGTGGACATTTTTCACCATTTTCTGACATTTTATTGTATCATTTGTCATTTAATCAAGAAAATAATACTAATAATAACGAATAATGAAAATAATCACTACTCCTGTATCCTACTACAACTTAATAATTGGTTAATTAAAGACAGAAGCACTAAAACATTAAGCCATAAAAACACATGGAGAGAGTTTGCATCAAGTATATTACCTCAAAGGGAAACAATATGTTCTGTACAGATCAAAATCAGAGTAAGCTCACATGGAGACTGGGGGGGGGGGGGGTGTCAATAGAAGCAACTTAACGTGTCCTTTGTCTCCTGTCTGTCTTTTCCGTAACCAGGCGTTCCCTTTGGCGCAACTATGAGGGTGAGCTGCAGAGGTATCGCCTTGAGGCAGCTCTGGTGGAGTTTGGAGACTATCATCCCCTCAAACCCATAATGGTATCAGCGTCCTCCCACCATTCAGCCACGTCACTCTCAAGTCTACACATGTGCAAGCAGAAACACTCAACTCGAAAAAACTCGCTTTCACAACATAGCAACACCGACATCATAAGCCTCCTCCTCCTCTCTTAATCCCCTCCATCTCCTCAGCATAGTTTCAACAACTTCTGTTTTGACAGAATTGGCATTAAACTGATTTGAAATTGAAACAAGCTACTACTGAGTATGTAGGAACACAGTGGTCAAACCTGTACATGAATTGGAAAATAGTTAGTAATGATGATATCAAAAATTAGCTTTAAGTCCCTCAGTGTCCCTTTAACAGCTCTGACCTGCCCCTCACCGCTCTACCCAGGTGACCGATACAAAGACCCGCCGTGGGGCTCGTAAAGGCAGCACCTCCTCTTCCTCCTCCTCCTCTTCCTCAGTGCCTCCAGACCCGCTAAGCTCCATGCTGGATGGGACCGACCCCTTGTCCATGTTTGCTGCAGCTTCAGCCAGTGAGACGCCAGCCATTTCACACAGCGCCTCCACAGGGGTCAGTTCATATAGCAGCCATACTTACTTGATTTTAGTCAGATGCTCTTCCAGAAGCTTTTTTTTGCCTTGATAAATCATTGTAAAAACACAAGCTATTGGCAGCTTCTTTTTTTTTTCCAAAATTATTTCTATCACAAACAAACAATGATTCAAAACTGAAGAGGTGGTTCCCGTACTTGGTTCGTATGCTGAGATGTTGTGCTTGCAGGACCTGGGGAAAAGGAGGAGGGAGAAAGAGGAAGAAGCAGTGGGACCAGACTTTGAGCCCTGGTCTTTGAAGCGAGGAGAGATCCTGGCCCGGTTCACCACCACCGAAAAACTCTCGATCGTGAGTCATTCTTCATTATAACACAAACCACTAAGTTTTTCTGTTACTATAAACTAAACTATGGAAGTTAATTTTTCCCTGCCTGTGTTTACACAGACATCTTTTACTGGATGGAAAACTTAATAACATTTGTTTGTTTTCATAGAATCTTTTCATGGGCTCCGATAGAGGTAAGACCATTATAATTTCCTTAAACTGAGGCCATTTCAGTATTTTATATGGCAAACAGTTAGAGACTGGACCCATAACAGCCTTTTCAAATATATCAACCTATGTATTAACGATTGGAAAGACATTAAAAATCCTATAATCATTATATTTATATTAACAATAAATCAAATAACTCTGAATGTGGAAGTGGTTGCTCATAGCTACAAACCCAAAGATAATTATCACCTGACTCTTTAGTTCTCATCGGCCCTACGGACCTTTTCAGTGTCTTTCAGCTCATTGTTTTGGTTTTTACCACCCGCAACTTTGCTTTGACTCACTCTCACAGTTCTAAGCGACATTTCTTCGAGTCACAGCAGGCAGCTGTTCTCATCGAAAAAGCTCAGATAAACCAACTGTACTCTACTATTTCAGCACAAAACAGTCGATGGAGAGTGAGCTTTGGACTTAGATTCATCAGTTAGCCAGAAAAATGACTTTAAAATAATGATAGTGGTGCTCCATAACATCATAAAGTGTTAATAGGCATGCGGTTTGCTAACATGTTTTCCTAATCAACTTTATAATATGTCAGTATTGTGTTCTAACCTGTTGTCCTGCCCAAAGTTTCAAAAATAATCAATCAATACTGCTTAAAGTAATCTTTAAAAACAATGCAGACATTTTCTGTTTTTTACTATGTTTAAAAGCTGACAAATCCCTCCTCTTGTCTTTGTAGGAAAAGCCCCCAGCCCAGGATCCTCAGCTGTTTCAGAGAAAGTCCGCACTCGCCTGGAGGAACTGGATGATCTCGAGGAGGTGGGCTTTTTGTTTACACCCAGGCTTGTATTAACACTCCAGCATGTCTTTGCACAGATGTGTGTCTGTATGTGAGCAGTATACCTACGCACCTACACATCTGAATGGGGCAAGTGTGGTAATATGAGTGATAGAGGTTCAGTTTAGATTGGGACCTTTCATCTGCTCTCCTGGTCCTGTAAGACTCATTGAATTAAATGGGTTAAATGTTTGTTTGTTTTTTTTTCTTTTTTTAGTGAACTAAGCAGCTAAGCAAAGTGAGTATATATTCGAACAAGGATGTATTTAGACCAAATGTGTGCCTTTTTATCTTCAGGGTTCCCAGAGGGAGCTGCTGAACCTCTCTCAGCAGGATTATGCCAACCGCATTGAGGAGCTGAACCAGTCTCTGAAGGAGGCCTGGGCCTCCGACCAGAAAGTAAAAGCCCTGAAGATTGTCATCCAGGTGAGTCCAGGGTTGAAAACACTCATCCCAAAAAGACCCGGGGCAAAAAATTCACATATAATCATGATGGTAGTGTTCGATCAACAATGTGTATATATATACCTGGTCCTTTTTAAAAATATTAGCATTGATCTGTCATCTGTGTTCCAGTGCTCCAAGCTTTTGTCTGACACCTCGGTGATCCAGTTCTACCCCAGCAAGTTTGTACTCATTACTGATATCCTCGACACTTTTGGTGCGTGGATAAGCCTTGTTTCCTTTACTTCAGTTCTTGTTAAAAAAAAAAATAAGAAAAGAAAACCAGAGCAAGTTTTTTGAGCATAGTCTTGCTTGTTTGTAGGTCGACTGGTGTATGATAGAATCTGGACCATGTGTTCAGACCCACGACCCTTGCCAGGTTTGGAACAAATATCTACATCCCCTACACTGTGTTTTTCTGTAGCTGTTGAGGTGACACTGGATTAATTTGTTTTATGTTTTCACTTGGTGTCGTCCCTCCTCAGACTCGTTCACAGTAGAAGATGTGAATGACACGGCCAAGGAGACGTGCCTCAACTGGTTCTTCAAGATCGCCTCCATCAGAGAGCTCCTGCCCAGACTGTATCCTTTACCAGTGTCAGCATGGCTGCACTGCTTAAAGCTCGGATCCTCTTCTCAGATCATCTGTACTAATCCCTGGACTTGACTTTGGTTGTCTTCTCGTAGATTGTCAAGACACACTCCTTACCTCATGTTTTGGTTTGAGTCTTAACCTCCATGAACAGATATGTTGAGATGGCCATTCTCAAGTGCAACCGCTTCCTGAACAAATTGTGAGTTGTTACTCTTTACTTATGGGGTTTAAGAGCCGGATTTCTGATATCACCTTACATTTCTACACAAATTTAACTTTACTTTGTGGAAAAACTTGCTGCATAATATTAAATATATATTATAAATTCAGCATTTACCATTTCCAAAGACTTGGTGAAGACATACTATGTTTGTTTTGTATAATATCGTGCACATTTTACTTGGACTAATAATTTGGTTTCTGTGAAAAATTTAAGATTTTGATTAATAGGTTTAAACAAAGCACCACTCTTAAGATGGATTTGTAGAAGCTGACATAGCAAGTAATCCGTTCAGCTAAAAGTGGTCTTTAAAATGAATAACAGAGCAGTTTTTGTCATTTCGTCCTAATTATGTCCTTCCTCTCTCCATAGTGGCATTCAGGACACGCTCCCTCGGTTGACGGCCATGATCAGGGGGATCGGAGACCCTTTGGTGGCTGCGTACGCCAGAGCTTACCTCTGCAGGGTGAGACAGTGGACATTTTCCTTGTGCTCAATATTTGGCATTTTTATTTTATTCATCCTTGTTCTCTCTTTTTTTAAATCTGTTGTGTCCTCTACACACATACCTCCATAACAGTCTGGTGAAAATGTTGATTTGTATACGGTCTGTTACTGTGTCATACATTGATATGTCAGCAGGTCGGTTACTATGCACCTAATAGCCAGTCAAAGAATAAAGGAGGTCCCACTGCTTTCTCTCTCCAGGTGGGCATGGAGGTGGCCCCCCAGCTGAAAGACAGCCTGAACCGCAACTTCTTCGACCTGCTCGGGACCTTCCGCCAGATCAGCGGCGAGAGCGTCCAGAACCAGCTGGTGATTCAGAGGGTGGAGGTGCCCGAGTACCTGACACTCTACTCACCCGCCATCAGCTGGATCCTGCAGTGCATCGCCTACAGAGCTCCGGAGGTACACAGTCACCTGAATGTTACTTACTTGGCTTGAATTTTTTTCAAACTGAAAGCTAAAAAAAAAAACTTCCATCAACAGTACTTTTCGCTGCAGTCATGCTGTTTGTGTTTCCATTTTAGCCTCTGCTAACAGAGATGATGGAGAGATGCAAGAAACTGGGAAACAAGTGAGTGTTTTAGCAACATAATAATAATGAGGTGACATTAATATGTAGAGTTTTTTTCATGAGCGTGAAAGATGCGGTGCTTAAGAGGTAAATATTCTCCATTTCATCCATCTCTTAATATTATTTAGATAAAACAAGAAGGAAAAACATCTTTTGGTGGCACTGGTCCCAACCAGTGTGCATCCACATGCGACCAGTGTTAACATGGACTCATAAATAGACTTTGTTCTTTTTTTAAGGGATCACAAGCTAAAAAGCTTCATAACCCCATAACGATAATCCAGTGTACGGATCCAGATAGTGTTTATAGATTAGGTTTATAGACTGCCAACTGAGAAAAGAAAATGCTCAGAAATGGGCTTAACAAAAGCTTTACAGACAGTTTATTCAGTGTTTTAATGGTTTGTGGTAGTGATGATGGTGAAATAAGAATAGGATTTTAAAGGAAAAGTGTAATGTGTTCCTGTCTCCCACAGTGCCTTGTTGCTGAATTCAGTTATGAGGGCGTTCAGGCCGGAGTTTGTCGCAGCCAGAGCCACTGACTTCATCGGGATGATCAAAGACTGTGATGAGGCCGGCTTCCCAAAGGTCAGAGGATGCGAACACGTGTAAAGTTGCATTATTTCAGTGACGTTTTGCTTCTGGCCCTGAAGATAATGGGAAAAGGTTAAGGAAGTTTAAGTTAACTCTACCATTCAAGTCGACTAGGATGTAGCTGCTAAGTCCACTTGAAATATGATTAATGATATTCTTATTGTCGCCACCTCTCCAGCATCTTTTGTTCGGATCTCTGGGTCGCAGTCTGGCTTGTGCCAACCCTCCGGAATCTGAGAGGCTGACGATCCTGAACGAAGCCTGGAAGGTCATCACCAAAGTGCGGAGTCCTCAGGTACATGTTAGACTGAAGCTGCTTTCACACAGTGAAACTGTTCCAGATGATGACTGCATTGTGTGATTGTTGCTGGTTTGTCAGGATTACGTCAACTGTGCTGAAATCTGGGTGGAGTTCACCTGCCGACACTTTACAGTGAGTAAAACACGAGAGAGAGGATGAGTTGTTTCATTTTTCATTACTTGGAACAGGATAACAATCATCGTCTGTCACTCTATGTCTCTTTCTCTGTCTCACAGAAACGTGAGGTCAACACGGTTCTGGCTGATATCATCAAACACATGACCCCTGACCGGGCGTTCGAAGATGCCTATCGTCAGGTTAGTAGCTCATTGGCTAACAGGACAATCGACCTCGATTATTTTAAAACCCAACTGTTCTCCCTCCTATTTCTGCCATCTCCTCTTTAGTGACTCTGATTTGTTTTGTCCGACATGTAGCTGCAGTCAGTGATCAGGAAGATCCTAACATACTTCCATGACTTCTCCATCCTCTTCTCCATGGTGAGCACTCGCCAGTTCAAAATGCAACAGGATGAGACTTTGGACAAGCTGAAAATAACTGCTTCCCTTCATTCTACCACAGACCCACAGTTTTTTCGCTTTTTGTTTCCCAGGAGCGTTTCCTGCCGTTCCTAGATATGTTCCAGAAGGACAGTGTGAGAGTGGAAGTTTGCAGGTCCATCATGGAGGTCTTCATCAAGTAAGCCAGCTCAATGGCTAACAGGACAATTGACCCCGCTGACTTTAAAACCAAATTTCACCAAATTTTTGGTGAAATCGCTGTGAGAGAAAGTGACACCTTCTCAGAAATGTGTTAGTAAAGGTTTTTTAAACATTTTTGGCTTTAAAGTCCATCTGTATATTTTTCTTCTGCAGGCACCAGGTGGATCTTACCAGAGACCCAGTCATCCTCAACGCCATGCTGCACATCTGCAAGACCATGCACGACTCTGTCAAGTAGGGTGTTTACTTTCATAGTTGTTGGAAATTTTTTTTTTAGTTGTCATTATATGATTATAGCATCTCTTGATTAATTAGTTACTTTTTTGTTCTGTTTTCATTTAAATGTAGTTGATGTCCCACTAAGTTTTCTTCTTAGTTTCACTTCTTTTAATTTCGATTTTTAAAAAGGACAGAAATTGAACCTGACGACTGCTCTTCTGATCTGCCTATTGCCAATCTTCAGTTATTAACCCCTCTCTGTCCTGCAGCGCTCTCACTCTTGAGGATGAGAAAAGATCTTTGGCTCTGCTGATCATCGGCTTCATCCGCATGGTGAGACTCCTCCCACTCAAGTCTGTGGTTCGGCTCACAAATATAAAGCTTTACTCAGCCGTTTCCAAAACCAGCTGAAACTTCTAGGAAATGTTACTCAGACAGGCGGAAATGGTGCATTCCTTGGGGACTATTTCCAGCTGTGGATTAATACACGTTTGGTGCTCTTGTGAGTATTTATGGCAGGAAAGGGTGTTTGGGACTGAGTTAAAACAAACTACAGTTCCCCTGTTCATGACATGACATTGAGAAAGTGTGGCTCACTGATTTTGATCAATGTTTTTAATGATTTCTGAACAATAATTACTTTCCTAGCTTTGTTTTAAACCTGTAACAAACCAATGTGACTCTGTCCCCTATTTTATGATCATATGTAATGAATGAATATCAAAGTTGTTGAGTAAAAGCAGGAATGTTTTCTCTCTTGTCACACTTTGTCCTGTTTGTCCATCATATTGTTCAGGTCTCCTTTGGTCGTGACTTTGAGCAGCAGTTGAGTTTCTGTGTGGAGGCCAGAGCCACCTTCTGCAACCTGGAGCCAGTTCTGGTGCAGCTCATTCACGTCAGTATTAATCTGAGAGTTTACATTTAGGTCAGTGTCTGATACTCACACACGTCAGCTTCATGCCAACCGTGTCCTGTTGTTTCCAGACGGTGAACCAGCTGGCGATGGAGACCCGGAGGGTGATGAGAGGGAGTCACTCGCGAAAAACGGCAGCCTTCGTCAGGGTGAGTCAACGCACACGGCGGTAAACTGGCTTCTGATCACCAGATATCGGCAGAGTCTGACCACAGAAAGCTACATTTGAGGGAGAGAGGAGCCCAGTGCTGGCTTCAGGTGCCGCAGTAGGAACACAGCTGACACCAAACCTCACAACCGCTTCTCTCCGTCTCTGTTCCAGGCATGTGCTGCCTACAGTTTCATCACCATCCCATCTCTCAGCAGTATCTTCAGCCGTCTCAGCCTATATCTGCTGTCAGGTCAGGTTGCACTGGCCAACCAGTGTCTGTCCCAGGGTGAGCAGGCTGCTTGCATTAAGATTTTAAACTGGAAGTTAAAAATCAGGACCGGTTCATGTTTTTGTGCTCAAAACTTGGGATGATGACTTCCTTTCTCCTCTTCTTGTTTTAACAAACATCTAACTTTTCCTCCATACCTTAATTCGTCTGTTGTCATCTCTCCTTTCATCCATTCTTTCGCCTCTTTACTTCTTTACTACATTATTACCTTCTTCCTTTCTGTCAAGGGACTTTTCCCGTCTATTGTTACCCCCCTCTCCTCCTTTGTTTCCTTCTTGCCTACCTCCTTCCTTCTTTCCTCCCCTCCAGCTGATGCCTTCCTGAAGGCGGCGGTCAGTATTCTGCCAGAGGTTCCCCGCTCAATCAGCATTGAAGGGAAACTTCGCTCCTCCGAGAGCTTCCTGCTGGACTTCATCAACAGCTTCCTGGCAACGCTTCTGGTTGTCCCGGTAACGGACTCCACCCTCTCTAGTATGCCTCATATTATAGAAGGAAAATCCTGCTCTGGTTAGATGGCTCGGTTAGGGTTTCAGATGTGGGTTCAGAGGAGACGTACCAGACCTATAATCTTGCATGAAATCCCTGTAGTTTTTCAAATCTATTAATGTGTGTACGTGTGCACGTGTCTACAGGACCATCCCGAGCACGGCGTGCTCTACCTAGTCCGTGGGCTGCTCAACATGGTGCAGGACTACACCTGGGAGGACAACAGCGACGCAAAGGTGCGGGTCTACATTAGCGCACTGCCCCTGCTGGCAGCCATGAGCCAGGAAACCTACCTTTACTCCATCCCCAAAGGTACATGCATATCCAATACAACAATTATGATAATCCTGATGATAGAGTAAATTATACTTTTCTTTGGGCTCTTATTTTTGGAATACACAACCTAGAATTTTCCATAATTTCAGACACGGAACTCCCTCATCCTACTTCATGGATAAACCCAAGGTTATTTCCTGGATATATTTTGATGACAAAGAGTCGTAACACTTCTACCACTCTGCTACATTACTAGAGGCTGCACTTTTGATCTTTCATAAGTTGTGGTGGTTTATAGAGGGAAATTATATGAGCACCTTATGACACACCTTTTCATTAAAAGCCTTTTCCCCTCTCTTAGTGGATTCCAACGAGACACTTTATGGAGGAGACCCCAAGTTTCTATCCGAAATCAACAAGCTGTGCGAGACGCTGATAGGACAGATCCTTGATCATCTGAAGGCACTGGGTCGTGACGAGGTAAGGCACAAATATGTCGCATTATTGTTCCTCTTGTGCATTTTTTAATTTTCATGATTGTCCTCTGTGTTACTTTGCTGCATTCATGTACAGATGGGAAAGTCAAACATCACTGTTTGCCAGTTCTTAATAGCACTGCACTGACACCCCTTTCGCCCCCTCGCAGCAGAGCACACGGCGGCAAGGCGCTCTAGCCTTCTCCCTGTTCGGTGTCCTGTTGGCTCACGGTGACCTGAGGAACAACAAGCTGAACCAGCTGGCTGTCAACCTGTGGAACCTCAGCCACAAACACGGATACTGTGAGACAAGAATCTCAGTGAGTTCACATTCACAAACATATTTTAAGCCATTCTCAAGTAGCTAAACCCAAAATTATTTAAATGTTTCTCGGTATTTCTTGTTTGTTATGAAAGCAGCCTCACTTCCGTACATTTCTTTCTCCCTGGCCAGGTTCGGACTCTGGAGTACATCAAACACCAGGCTCAGCAGCCTGACATGACTCACCTTTCAGATACAGTCCAGAGGCTCACACTGCAGTCCCGCACCTGAACGTCAGCCTCTGCAGTCCCGCACCTGAACGACAGCCTCTACAGTCCCGCACCTGAACGTCAGCCTCTGCAGTCCCGCACCTGAACGACAGCCTCTACAGTCCCGCACCTGAACGACAGCCTCTACAGTCCCGCACCTGAACGACAGCCTCTGCAACCCCCCACGTGAACGACAGCCTCTACAAGCTTTGTAAAAAAACATTTGTTCACCACATGTCAAATTTGTGTAAATAAAAGATAACAAGTAGCACAAAGGAGAAGAAAAACGCCTTAACTTATTTTTGTGCAAGGACACTTAATGAATATTAGAAGGGGTGCAAATGGAGAAAACCCTTTTGGATGCTAGAGTCACACTAAGTTATGATCAGTATTAAAAAAAAAAAAAAAAAAAAAACCTAATATTGATACTTTTAGAATCAAGTTACAGAAGAATGTTCCTGTGCAAAATTCCTTGTTTTTGTTTAAGCCTAAAAGCAGCAACTAATTCAACTTTCAGAGGAAGCTATCATAGATGATTAAAGCCTGCACTGAAACCGAAAAGGAAATTATTTCAAGATCAGATGATTCATGGTTTGCAGAAGAAGAAAAAAGACATTCCTCCATAGGTTTACTGGTCTTCAAGTCTAGTCACAGAGGGACGACTCAATTCAGATATTCAGCACAGAAAAAAATTCTACAAGTATCATACAGTATCTGCTGCTTTGTTTTTGTACGCATAGTAAAATTGCATCAGAAGCTTCCAAAAAACACTTCTGCAGCATAAAAACATTTTTTTGCAGAGATATTTGTCAGTGTTACCTGTGTCTATTTCAGACAAAAAAACAATGTACAACTGCATTGGCACTACAACTGTTTTCTGTATTGCAACATAATCTATCATGCATTCAATATCTTTATTATGTAATAATAGTTTTAATCAGTGTTTTTAACATCTTGTCCACTTCATACATTTGTAGAAATAAATGTTCATTCTGCATTGTTTTTAAATATTGATATTAATCTATTTTTAATCTGTTGTTTTAACATAACTAATTTCTGTTGCTTATAGAAATGTATCATCTTTTTAATAGACAACATGATCCAATGAAAAAATGGACAGGACAGCATTTGTTTCAAGACATTCTAAAACTTTTCTCAGTTGTAGTTTATTTACTCAATTAGTGAATCATTGAAAAGGCAAACACTCCCCTTTAGGTCTTAAAGGAAAAAAACTGTCAAATACAAAAGCCAAGATGATGTTCACTGACAAGCACACACAGTAGGCCTTTGGTCACACGCCTTTTTTAATGCCAGATAATTAAAAGGTTGAATCCTGACAAAACTGACTTTTAGGACGGTAAAAAAAAAAAAAAAATCTCAAAGTTTTGTTCTTATTGTACCCAACATGTCAAACAAAATGAGGCTGACAGTTGATAATAAAAAACAAAAAAAAAAACAAAAAAACCAACCCATGTGACATGTGTAGGGTAACAGGTTTTTTGATACTGTTTTGTTGGTTGTTCTCTTTGGAAAATGTGTTGAGGAACCTAAGAGTCAGTTTTTCCTGGATTTCTCTCATGGATGTTCGACCTCAGTGGTGATGCCTGCAGGAAGAGCTTGTCCCCAGTGAGAATCCTGACTCTGAACTGGGACTTTCCATGACTTAAACATTTGTACACAATTCTGTTAAAGTTCAGTCAGTTAAATAATTGTTTACAGGTTTTTGTTGCAAAGAATTTTTAGATTTTTTAATTTGATGATGACAGTCATCAAATTAAAAGTTACAAGTGACTATCTGATGACAGTCACTGGTAAATAGGTCTTTGACTGCCACATTACTGATCTCTTTGTTGTACCTTCAACAACATTAGATAGATGCAATCACAGCAAAGCATGTACCCTGCCAACTTGACACTATTCTACCCGTCCTTCTGTAGCACTAAGACATTGAGCAGCCAGTCCTGTTTGGAATGCCAAAATCCCCGATATTAAATAAATAAAATAGAAATTCTGAAATAACAGTAAAATATAAATGAACCAAAACCTGACATTATTCAATCATTTTTTAAAACATCTGATTATCATGAAATGGTATTTCAGGAATCTTATTTTAAAATTCATTTCATTTTATGAGTTAAGTGTTGAAATAACACTTACCAAAAGTTTTAAATAATGTATTAAATAATTTTACATTTTTTTGGTTCATATTTATATTTTACTGAACTGATTCATCTGATTATTGATTTCATAACGGCTTTATTTAATATTGGACATTTCTGACTTCCATAGTCCCACATAGATAAATACATAGAAGTAAATAAACACTACTCTACGTTGGAAGACCGGTGGACATTCCTAGTTTCCTAGTATTTCATAAAAATTTTGACTTCACAGGAGAGATTTTATCCCTCTGGATTATCTGGAGCAAAGTTAGGGTTAAAAAAAAAAAATCCTGGAACAGCAAACTGACAAGACCTGGACTGATCAAATGTCATTCACTACAGGGACAAAACAAAGCTGAAGACTTAATGATGTGAGCAAAAAAAGAAAGCTGCCACTGGGGACAGCTGGTGAGTGTTCTCTCTAAGGGCTGATGAAGTTAACACTGATAAACAGCAGCTATCATACTGTCCACAGGCTGAACTTATGACTGATCCATCTCCAAGAGGAACTGGTTAACAAAAACAGAAAAGAGAATAAGAAAAAGAGACAAAAGACTAAGCAAGGAATAGTCAGGGAAGCAGCAGGTTTAAATATTAGCATTTTGTGACATGCAATGCGAGATTCACTCCTACAGACAGGTTTTCACAGTGTATCATTTTGCTCCACTCATCTCAAGATCACTTTATGGATCCTAAGTGCTTCAAACACCTCATTGCCAGAATTTCTCTCACCTCTGGCAACTGTAAAAAGGCCAAAACTGGATCTCCCAACACAATTTCTCTTGGAATCGGCACAATCAAGTTCAGCAGCAGTTCAGCGAGTGCATGTTAAAAAGTGAGACCTCTGCACTGGAGGTACTTGTATACAGACAGTTTTATGTTTGTAGCAGTTCACTTGAATAAAAAAAAAAAAAAAAAAAAAAAATGAAAGCCACTACTATGACCTATAGAGGTGACAATGAGCAGAAAATGTTTGTTTGTTAAAATTTAAAGTGCAAAATGACCTCTGATAATAACTCAGGCAGAGCTCTGATGTCATTTGTCCATAAAACTAATGGACAAACTCAAGATGAGAAACTCCAAAGGTGGCATTTTTACAATTTAATTTACTACTGACATAAAAGACTTAATAGAATAAGGTGTTGAGAAGTACCAACAGTAACACCAAGGCTCTGATCGAACACTGTGTGGCTGTATGACAAAAAAAAAAAAACAGTCGGATATTTGTTGCAAGGTAACTAAATCCTCTTAGAATGATGTAATTGACATTATGCAGTGGGGTTTCACTTTTGATGTTATCCTCTCCACTGGGAGTCTCCCATCTCTTTTGGGGGCAGGTTTTCACAGGGAGAGGATACAATTATCTGTTGTTTAAAAATCATAAACCCTAAACAAAGAACAAGTGTCCCGAACTAGCAAAATAATGATTAAAATAAAATAATGTAACTTAACAATAATTCATCACGGGAAAAAGTTTGCAGTTTGGCGCAGTCAGTCCAGGCAGTGCTGTCAGGGATGTTTTGCGGCCTGATTCTTAATCTGATTTTGGACTGGATAGGTGGGATGGGGTTTCTGGAATCAGCACACCTCTGAAAACACGGGCCAGAGCCTTGTCCCATCCCTGTTGTTAAGGTGACGAAGGGAGGCAGGGTGGTCTTCCTCCTCTTTTTTGTGTTCGTTTTTTCTGCTTTTCCTGGGCTGTGTACTCAGTCGAGCTCTATTGGGCTGCTGTCCTCCTGTGCTTCTTCAGCTCCGTCATCATCCTCGCCGGACCCCATCAGGCTGTTCAGCAGGTTTCCTGCACAATGCAACAGAGTGACCATCATTCTCACATAAAAGCAAGTTAAAATCAAATGCTCACAGTGGTTGGAGTGTTATTTTCTCTCCGTGACTGCCAGGTGAGGACCTCTAAATGTATCGGGTATTTCAAGGATTGCCTGCTGGCACCTTTAAGGTCGTACAATATGCCAATATGGAGTGGAAGTAAAAACCATATACTTCATTATCTCCCCAAAATATTAAACACTAGGTTACACAGAGCTGACTGATGAAAGTGTGTTAATATTATGAAGTGCAATTAATTATTTTGATGCTACGTGCGTATTTTTAAATTGAATTAAAAAAAAAATGAGCTAGTCCCTATGTTTGTTGTATGATGACAGTTGCAGAAATAAACAATAAATTGAAGACAGAAAAAGGATTTAAATCGTGGTTGGGACATGTCAAGGACAGCAAGCCTGTACAAATTCTGGTATCAGCAGCCATGTCAAGTTGAGTCAAATATACTGGTTTGTACAGGTTTATAGATCTGAACAGTCTCAGCATTGACACACACAACTACACAAAGCCCAAAAGGGAAAACGTGTATCAGCCAGTCACAACCTGCACTGCTTAAAGCTAAACTCTGTCACAATACTCATGTGAGTTTCCAACACCTTTTATGGTTGTAATGTTTTCCTTTACATGGCTGGAAGTTAGTTTGGTAAAATATAAAATGCAAGTAGGCAAGAAAGGCGACAGCTTTTGACAGTCTCAGACAACACATAGCTATTTCCTGGAGAATGTACATACTAATGTAATGCAAAAATACCAGTAGAAAATACTCAGTCATTCATTTTGGGCCAGAACTAAAACCTCCTGTTTAAACAGAGAGTCAAAAAGTAATCCCCAACATCTGCTCAACTGAGCAAAGCCGTTGTTCACTCACCTAGCAGTCCACCGTATGATGGGGATTGTTTGGGTGGAACACCGAAGAAAAGCTGTCCTATTCTGTCGAGATACTGAAGAGCCAGGAAGACGTCCAAAGGAAGAGAAGGACAGAGAGACATGGTTGTGAATAGGACTGATTACAAAAGCATAGTCATACGTTTACATGGACTGAAATATTTCATCCTAACATGAATGAGATAGTATGTCAAACAAGATACTAGGTTCATTTCCCTCCACCTGATTTTATATCAAATTTGCACATTTGCACAAAAAAAAAAAAACGAGTGAGAATATTGGAAATTTGAATCTATCACAAAAAAAGTTTTTAAACCTGGCTGAGATGGAAAAGTTAATGTATCCAAAAAAGCAGAATAGGACCAAGTGAAATTGAAACAGACTTAGTAAATATATCATGATGTACATGAAACATGTGACTTCAAGTGAAGCTTCTGCTCTAGTGAAGAGACTGAAAATAGACACTAGCAAAAACATCAGATCTGTGTGAAGTGATGAGGAAACTGTTCCTTAAATTAATACATGAAAAAAAATCATAAATATCACATTTCCATCATGTTTTCCACATTGCTTTTCACCATTTGATTTTTTACTGGCACATTTTAATTACATTATCTTGTTGTGCCTTGTTCTTGTGCAGTGAGTTTTGTTGCCCCCGACCCAAAGAATTTGCACGACCAATTCAATAAGCAAGATCATTTCTCTCGTGTTCTGCCTTGTTCCTCTACGGGTTGACATTAGCAACATACTCCTGATCATACTCCTCTCACCATCACTTCCATTTTCTCACGCTGTCAAATCTGTTCACTCACCATATCTGACCAAGGATCTTTCTGCCCATGCTTCTGGAGCCAATCAATCACTGGTTGCTCTTCTCTAAATACCATTTCCATTTTCTCTGTCTAGCTTTCAGAGCTACTACTGCAGCCCCTCCCCATCACAACCACAACGTCCAGGGACACTTGTCCAAATTTATTTATTTATTTCTATTTTTTTTTTGTAAATCAACCACCAGTTGGCTCTAATCCTCCATCAACATTTAGACTCAAGGGAATCCTATGCTGTCTCATATACTCACATGGGAGTACATTTAATGAAGAAGCTTCATATCAATGGAGTCTAATCACCTAAAAACCTCTCTGTTGCATACCTCAATCAGTTTTGGTATTGTCGATCATTTGATCTCTCCTTTTGAAAATAGGAGCAGTGGATGGAAACATGCATTAACTTGCATTTTCTTTGCAGAATTTCTCTGGATTTGGTTAAAATTAGCACCATATTTGAGTAGAAACCCACCTACTGTCATTTTTTGATTACCTAAAGCCAAATAAGGTTACAGTTAAAGTATGAAAACATAATACACAAAATACATGCAGTGTAGTCTAGTTGCAGTCAATACATGATTAATGGGTAAAATGGTAAATAAACACCTGCACATAAATCAGTATCTTAACACTAACCTCATTATACATGGGGTCCCTCTTCAGGGAAGGTTGATATTGCTCACATAACACTGTGAAAACTGTTAATTTACCCCTAAAGAAGCAAAGAGAAGAAAAGTTTTATTATTACTGCACATTATTATCTTCAATCTATCTATCAAAGACAAGTTAAACCATAGTTAAGACAATGTCAGATACTGAGCCTTACAGCAGTTAGAAGTAGTTGGGTTTTTAAGTATAAAATCTATCATTTTTCCTTACCCATCCACTGCCAGCAGCAGAAACCAGATAAAGTTTAGTAGAGGCTGGACGAAGGGAGGGCCCTTCTCTATGGACGGGTGTTTCTCTGTGTATGTGCTGAACACCACAGAAGCGCTATTTTTGTTCTTTAAGCAGAGGAACCTGGAGGGGTTAGAAAAGGAAAGTACAGAAATAGAAAAAAGCACAGAGAAAGACAGACAATAAAGACAAAAGAAGACCAAAAGTATGACACACACAGAGAATGAAGGAAAGGAGTGAGAGGGACGGTTAACCAGAAAAACAGACAGATCAAAGCCACTTTAATGAAACTGCTGCCAAGCAGAGAGTGGATATGACTGTAGGCTGACATGCTGGAAAGGGATGCATCAGTGCCAATTTCTCTGCTACACACACAGGGTCTGACATAATAATCTACACCTTGAATTAAACCAGGAGTTTGGGTTACATTTACTGGACAATACAGACTACTGCTGCACTCATTTGCAGGTTGGAGGCCAGTCACTGATGATATAAAACATTAATATTTGTGTTTTGGATGTGTGCGAGTGACACTTGACTTACTGTAGGACGGCCTGCGCCACAAACATGTCGACCTCACTGCGGAAGCCTCGTGACGCTGAATACTCCACCAGCATCTGTGCGCAGCCCTCCCCGTCAGACGAATGCAGGAAATGGTAACGAGACTCACTGTAGTTTTGCTCTGAACACATAAAAATGTGAATATTTTAACTGTCATTAAGCTATTGACAGGTCAGCTAGTGCAGTATCAAGAGTAACATCACTGGCCAGATGCTGAGAAAGATGATGGTGGCCTGTCCTGATGTGTGTTGACAAGCATCACGATGCTGCTGGT
>CM029119.1:6577184-6599911 GCA_016859345.1 Istiophorus platypterus
GTGTCAGATTTCTCCAACACTTCCAGCACCAGCATGGAAAGATCTGCTGCACTGTTTTGCTGCAAAACAGGACAACACAATAAATTGTATTTTAATCTATATTAGTAATTTCAAGACTAGAAGATGAAGCCTGTTCAGTTTATCAATTATAAATCCAGCACACAAATGACAGACTGATACTGAACTGTGTGCACTCTTAGGCTGCAAACCCAAATTCCAGGCTACTTTTGCATGTACACAGAACACTGATTTCTGGAAGTGACTGGATTAAGGCTGGAAACCTGCTAATGCACTTAGAATGCATAGGTGCAACTACTGTCAAACACCGGTGTATATGTTGTTTGATCAGTAATAACCTGATGTCATTATCAGCATTCTGCACTGTTGTGTAAAGATTTAACCCAAACAAAAATAAAAATTCTGTTCTTAAATGCAGTTTTGCTTGTGAAAAACGATATTAGATACTAATCTGATATCAAAATTCTACAAAAGGGGACAATAAATACAGTCTACCAATGAGTATGTTTTCTAACATGACACTAAAATCTAGTGTCACATGTACCTGGTTATAGCTGAAGAAGAGTAGAGCGCCATTGTACATCAGCTCTCTGGCCTCAGCATGCTTGGCCTGTGACATGTACCTGATGGAAGACATGTCAGCATTACACACAAGGTGATGATAACTGCTTATCAAGACAGCCGCAGGTTTTCTTTGCACTTCGCAAGACTATTTCTGCAAGATTAGATACATGCACATGCATGGTTGAGATACAAGGTATCGATGCAAACTCTGCAATGAGTATAATGGCTTTCATTGAGACCACAGACCAGCTGCAGTATTTTGCATGTGTGATAGGATTTCAGGAATAGATATTGCACCAATGACTTTTAGTCGTGAGGAGGAACAAGTGAGTAATGTTTGGCTTTAACTGAATCGGATCGGTACAAAGCATCTTGTTTAATAAACTATGCCGGAGGCAGGTGGCCGACCAGTTTGGCAATACAACTGATCTGCTCATTACCCAATAAGTATCCTGGTTTCTATACCATACTGGAGCAGATTTACCCCAGTAGGTGTATGAACGTTTCTTTACAGACTGGAAAATAAATTAATTCTTGCTGGACTTATCCCAGATAAGTGTCCGTGTAAACACTGCCAGCTGTAAAATCAACACGAAATAAATATACAAGGCAAAAACGTCTTAAGCAATCATAGCCCGGACTGCGGCGGTGCAAGTGTGCGGCTATCTGGCTAAATGCTAACACAGCTGGAAAGCTTCAACGTGTTTGAGAGACCACGGCGGACAGCAAAGAGCCAGCCCCTAAATTTGGTTTGTTTTTCACGTGAGATAACTTTATCGATTACACACAAACCCAGACGGCCCGGCTGCCTCGCATTATCAGCCCAGCTAACACGGCTTCGGCTATTATTGGCTGCTCGCTAAACACGTAGCTAGCTAACTAGCCGTAGTCAGCCGTGGTGAGATCGACAGCCCAGCTGTCCAAAGAAACACAAGGATCGACGTGAGTGGGCGGCGCCGAGGCCAAAGCGAACCAATCGCAAACCGGCATGTACGGCAGCAAGGTTGACATCGGAATGATCTGGAACGGGCAGGCCCCGAAGCGGAGTGACAATCGACGCCGACAGACGCCTCACCTAAAAAATAAAGTCCTGTACATTTGGTGCGCTTCGTAGTAATCTCCCTTCTCCACGCTGGCCCGCAGTTTCCCCTCGACCCTCTGGACACCGCCACGGTTCCTGGCGCTGGAGCACCTCAGGGACTCCTGCTCCGACATGGTCGTCGCTCCGCAGCGGCAGCTCCGTCTCCGTCCGAGTGTTGACACTGGGAAACCGGATAAAGCCTTATCCCGGACGGGACCCTCCGCGCTTGCCGTAGCCGGTCGACTCAGAGGCGGAGCGGGGAGGAATTCGTGAAGGGAAATAAGGGGCGATGTAAATGAAGCGCCGAGACCGTGGGACCGGCGAAGAGGCGAGAAAACGCGGCACGGACAGGGAGAGATTCACGCCCGGGTAAATAGATGCGATCGTGGGGTTTCTCCAGGCTTGTTTGAGACAGATCTTTAGGGTTTTGTGGTCGGTTTATTAAAGAATGTCCTCCAGCTTAGGCGCTCCGCTAAAAGCGTCCAACGAGGCGCACTAACAGAGACAAAACTAATTTGATTTACCCGTTGCCCGCTTCAAGTTGTGTATTTTTTTTTTTTTGTAATTTAAATCGTTTGTTTCATTTAAAATGGACTCCAACCTCATACCTAGTTCACGTGAACCTTTATAGGTAGGTATTTTATAAATGAAATGCTGCCGTTCTTGTGGACATCTCAGTGTGTTTGTGTAGAAATAAAAGAAGGTACCCAGAGTAGATTTTGACAAAAAGTTCTAGCATGGTTTATTTAATGCATATATTTTAACTGGATTGGTTTTCATTCTTTTAGAGAGGACTTTATCGTCTGTGAATTGCTGGATGATTAAAAGACATGTCTGAATTACATATGTTGTATAGAAAAACATTAATCAATTTCTTAAGTTTTTTTTTCCAGTTTTGATGGTTTTTAACATTGAATCTGGTAAGAATTTTGTGTAGATTTATTCTAGTCATTAAAGAGATCAGGAGTAGGAAATAACACTAAAACTTTTCTCATCCTCAAAAATGCAGTTTCTAGTGTTTCTAGTGAAGTTGACCCCTCCCCTGTTGTTAATTGCTTTAAATTTCTTTTTTTTTTTTTTTGTAAATCATTTTTGGCCAAAAATGGCCAGAAAAACCTCAGAATCAGGATATTATTGTTGGGAAAAGTGGATGGGGAGGCTTTTTACATATCACTAACCCTTGTGTTCTACATAAATCCTATATAGTGAGACTTCTTGACCAGTACGTGCTTTCATAAGATGGATAAATGACAAATGCATTTAATGAAAAAATAAAACACAGAGAAAAGAATTCAAATTTGGAGTTCAATTTATTTTTAAAAGCCGAATTTAATTTTAATAAGCCAATTAAAACCAATCAAACCAGTCCAGCTGGCATGTTGGGGTGTGGGAGGAAACCGGAGCACCCGGAGAAAACCCACGCAGACATGGTGAGAAGGGGAGTTTTAACCTCACCATGCTGCCCTAAGAGTGAAAATAAATCAATCTCATAAGATCTAGCAACAATTTAGTTTGGCCAAATATTAGAAACAAATCACTATAAAATAATCCTGTAACAGCTGGTTATCTAGTTCCACTAAGTCCTGCCTCAGAAGTTACCTGCTTCAACCAGCCCTCTGCATTCACCCAACAGTTTCCTTTCTACTTCATATCCTGTTTGTGGGGGGGGGGGTGGCTTCTCAAACGGTGAGTCTGTCCTGAATTTGATTTTACTAGCTGATTGTACAATACACAGGGGAAATTGATCTTAAATCCAATGTTTTGAGATTGATTTATTTCCACGGATCGGAGCCTCTGACTGACCAGTGCGTTGTGGAGGGGATGGTTGGCGTTATCCAGCATGGATCGCAGATTTTCCACGTCTTTCCCTCTGCACAGAAAAGTCCAGAAGAGTCCAGGTCTGAGCCCAGCCCTGAGCCAGCTTTCCTGATCAGCTTGTGCAGCCGCTTAGCATCCCCGACTTTCACGTTGCCTCCTCAGCAGATCACGACATGAAAAATTACACTGGCCCCTATAGACTTGTGAAACATCTTCACCATCTTTCTGCAGACATTAAAAGACCTGAGCATGCATATGTTCTATAGAAAAACATTAATCAATTTCTTAAGTTTTTTTTTCCAGTTTTGATGGTTTTTAACATTGAATCTGGTAAGAATTTTGTGTAGATTTATTCTAGTCATTAAAGAGATCAGGAGTAGGAAATAACACTAAAACTTTTCTCATCCTCAAAAATGCAGTTTCTCAAGTCACATACCTTGTAGTGAAGTTGACCCCTCCCCTGTTGTTAATTGCTTTAAATTTCTTTTTTTTTTTTTTGTAAAAACCTCAGAATCAGGATATTATTGTTGGGAAAAGTGGATGGGGAGGCTTTTTACATATCACTAACCCTTGTGTTCTACATAAATCCTATATAGTGAGACTTCTTGACCAGTACGTGCTTTCATAAGATGGATAAATGACAAATGCATTTAATGAAAAAATAAAACACAGAGAAAAGAATTCAAATTTGGAGTTCAATTTATTTTTAAAAGCCGAATTTAATTTTAATAAGCCAATTAAAACCAATCAAACCAGTCCAGCTGGAATGTTGGGGTGTGGGAGGAAACCGGAGCACCCGGAGAAAACCCACGCAGACATGGTGAGAAGGGGAGTTTTAACCTCACCATGCTGCCCTAAGAGTGAAAATAAATCAACCTCATAAGATCTAGCAACAATTTAGTTTGGCCAAATATTAGAAACAAATCACTATAAAATAATCCTGTAACAGCTGGTTATCTAGTTCCACTAAGTCCTGCCTCAGAAGTTACCTGCTTCAACCAGCCCTCTGCATTCACCCAACAGTTTCCTTTCAACTTCATATCCTGTTGGGGGGGGGCTTCTCAAACGGTGAGTTTGTCCTGAATTTGATTTTACTAGCTGATTGTACAATACACAGGGGAAATTGATCTTAAATCCAATGTTTTGAGATTGATTTATTTCCACGGATCGGAGCCTCTGACTGACCAGTGCGTTGTGGAGGGGATGGTTGGCGTTATCCAGCATGGATAGCAGATTTTCCACGTCTTTCCCTCTGCACAGAAAAGTCCAGAAGAGTCCAGCTCCGAGCCCAGCCCTGAGCCAGCTTTCCTGATCAGCTTGTGCAGCCGCTTAGCATCCCCGATTTTCACGTTGCCTCCCCAGCAGATCACGACATGAAAAATTACACTGGCCCCTATAGACTTGTGAAACATCATCTATGTAGGTCACAATCACCAAGAGAGATCAGAGTAGCTTGACGAAAATGGGCCCTGAATAAATTGATTTAGGGTAATTTACCATGCATTGAAAATATTGAATGAAGTCCCCCTTCCCCCCTTAGTAGACCTCTCTCCGACTTTAGTAAAAGTGGAGTTAGGCTTGGAGTTTACCGTGCACCCTGAAACTGTAGATGCAGGTGTTTTCAATGTTTCCCCAGTTGTTCTCGATCTGTAGCTTCACAAATTGGAAGACGCTGCTATTGGGTTTCTGGAAGGGACAAAGGAGAGAGAAGATTAATAAACAGACACTCGGTTGCACCTGCCATCATTTTGCAGTTATTTTTGTCACAGTGTGTTTTTGGAATTGACCAATCAACACATGTGTTAATGAGAGCTACACTTTATCATATATTTCATACTTACAGGCAGCTTAAAGGTCTGAAATGCTGTGCCGTCTTGGTCATAAGCCATTCTCCCCAGAAAGGTCCCCTCCTCTTCCATGGTCCCAAATCCCTGAAAGATAAAGGCACAGAGATCAGTTGAACTGGTCATTGTGCACTATGGGATTAACAATAAAAGAATGCTGGACATTTTAAGGATAACAACAGAAAATGTGTAACTTACGTAGATGGAAAACTCCCTTGGTGCACTTTTGATTTTGCCATGGGGAGACTGGCTTCTTGTGATGTGGCCAAGTGTCACATGGGTGATTGAGATGGGGTGGGACAATGAGATTGATAAATGTCCACTGTCCCCAGAAAAGCACCAGCCTTGTCCAGGACGTAATGACGAATGCCCCTGAGGGAAGGAAATTAAATGTTTTAGTGTCAAATGTGGTTAACTTTACTAGTTAACATGCTAATTACCAGAAGCTGCAAAAAAGTCATTACAATACACAAATCCATCACTTTTAATTTAGCATTTAATCAATGTGACTGTAATTCCTACCTGAATAACGTTTCGCTGTCTTTTGGACGAACACCGCCAATTAAATATTGCAGCATAAAAAAGTCCAGTGGGTTTTTGGGGCAAATACGTGTCTGTGGATAATTTGGGCAGAACTCTGGCACCTGCACACGCAAACAAGCACATTCATACAGAGTTAGAAATCAAACAAACAAGTTCCATAATAAAGCACATGAATGAATCATAATGACACACATGAAGATGGTCAGGATTTCTTACCTTGTGATTCTAAGGCAAAGTTAGGTATTGTATCTGCAAGAGGTGCAAAGACATCCATCCGCTGCCTAAGTGATTGCAGTTCCTCCCGGGTTTCTTTTTGTTGAAAGAGCATGTGTGCAATTTCTAATGGACACAAAACAATTGAGGTTAGAAATGGGATTTTTATCATCAAGGAACCTCTCACAAGCCTGTGACAGGAACTAAAATAAAACCAGCTGTTCCAGGTTTTACTTGTGCTCTAGAAATGATTGATTGATTGACTTACCAAAAGCAAAAAGAACAGTGAGGAGGAAATGTCCAACAGACTTCAAATTTGTTTTGACTGTGGAGAGAGACAAACAGGAAGTTTAGAGACTGATAATCATAAAGACACATAATCATAATAAATTAAAGAATATATCTGAAACAGTCTTTCTCATATAAGCTGCTTTATTGACAAGGAGGAAGCAGTCCTTACTCTTGGTTCTTCTGGTCGTATCGGTCGGAATATCGCCCTGGTTGCAATCCTTGTTGTCGGCCAAAGAGCTTGCATTGTGCTCATGCCGAAGACCTCTCCTCTTTTGAAAGATCCTAAAAGACACAGCAGAAGTTAGATAAGGCTGAGGTGCGTGTGTGTGAAGATGTATGGTTCGGCACCCACCCAGCATGATTACATGCAGAACACAGCATGTGCACATGAACACCACAGTAACTTACTTTTGTAGTCCCTCCTTGTATGAAACGATAGGAGCTCCGTTCGCTCCGTAATACCCGTTTTCAATCAGGCGTAGACTTCTCCTTATGGCTGGAAAATAGTAGAAACACAGAGGGCCAATCAATCAGTGACACATATTGATGCAGTTACACACTTTTTGCAACAGATGTTGTTGTACTGTATATTGCAACTATGAAGAATAGAAAATAGAAAGAAAAGCAGCTAGCTAATGCAATTGCCAGCCATATATGCTTTTGTCTTTCCCTCTGTATAAGTAAGTCTATAGTTTTCAAGGTTACAAGAATAAAAATACAGTTGACTAGCACTGTTGCACCTTTTTATGCACAGATTATCTAGTACTGTGTGCTTCCTAAATATCAGTACACCCACAACTTGTGAAGAGATGGAGTTGACAAAGCCAAGTGAAGGCAAAAGGGTTTCCTTCCTACAATAGACATTAACTTTGCAACAAGTTGATTTATCAAGTTTCAGGTCTGCAGCTCTGCTGGTAACTTACTTCTTATTTCCATGCTTGGGCTCAATCGGGAACTGTTGGGTTTCCTCACTGGCTCTTGATAGTAGAACATGATGGGAGTGTTTTCCTTAATCACAGCTCTGAGCATGTGAAAGGTGCCAACAGCCTGAATTCAAAGGCTTATATAGGTGATATGAAAGGCACATTGCTCAGCTGTGACGTTGGATTCTATCAGCGTCATATTGAGACCATGGAACGTCCGAACGTTCTATATGTAAATTGCCTTTCACACGGTCGAATGTTTTTTCCCACGCCAAAAAAATGCATCTGCTTGTTTTATCGTTCACCATTTTTATATTATAATGAAGTCCAGTTACGCATCAAACGTATACAAACCATCCAGATAGGCAACACTTTTATAAGGATCATGTCTGATTTATATTGTTTGTCAGATCTTTTTAAAAACAGGATTATAAAATCCAATGTCTCACCCGGGGTTTTTTTGCAGTAGTTTAAAACGCTTTACTTGAGCGTTACCGTTACTAGTTTTGTAAAAATTCATTCGAGTTATTAAAAGATTGAACAACGAAAAAAGTAACCGGATATTGTTCCTGTTGCAGAAGCAACGGAATGAAAAGTTTAGCTTACGATGTGGTTTGGCTTTTACGAAAATAAATGAATGTACAATAGTGGACAGAATGCAGATCTGTCCAAGTAGATCACAGTAGATCACGGGGGGGGGGCTTCTAAAAACGGAGAGTCTGTCCTGAATTTGATTTTACTAGCTGATCGTAAAAGTGCTGGTTAATTACTAAAAATTCATCCATTGGTTCCCACTGATCTTCCAATACACAGGGGAAATTGATCTTAAATCCAATGTTTTGAGATCGATTTATTTCCACGGATCGGAGCCTCTGACTGACCAGTGCGTTGTGGAGGGGATGGTTGGCGTTATCCAGCATGGATCGCAGATTTTCCACGTCTTTCCCTCTGCACAGAAAAGTCCAGAAGAGTCCAGCTCCGATCCCAGCCCTGAGCCAGCTTTCCTGATCAGCTTGTGCAGCCGCTTAGCATCCCCGACTTTCACGTTACTAGCGTGGTATAATTCTTCTCGTTGTTGCGATGATGTGTAGATGAAGAAGGAATCTCCACTGACACTGTCTTGCTTGTATAATAAAGTTTATTACAAGGAAGTTTCAGCATCAAACAGACACCATGGATTGTCTGGAGAGCATGTGGCCCGATCTGAATGCTCTGTCTTTGCATCTCTGGACAGTCCCTTTTATACCCAAGTTGTTTTTACCCCAAATCTAAGGTAAAAGATATGGTCCTTATTAGATATAGTCTCTTTTGTTTTTTAAAGCTAAGAGAGAAAGGGGGGAACCCCATTTCCCGTGGACCTTTAACCCCCAAAGGTTATCCCTTGAACCTAGGGTCTCTAACTTAAACATCCACCCATCACCAACATTCTATAGGACACCAGACACCTCATATTTCCCCCCTTCGAGACTACACAGAGTCTCGAAAAACAAAAAGCAAAACATACATGTTTACAATTATTAAGCAAATACATAAGGAAACCTCAGAAAATAAAATCAAAACAATGTCCAAATTCAGGCTGGTCGACCCATCGTACCTTCCAATGGACCTTTCCCTGCCTAGCCCCTATATCCCTAGGCATCGAAAAAAAAGAAAACATCTGAGGTTCCAATATATTTACTCAATGACAGAAAACATCATTATCCAAACAATTAAAACAAAAATATTATACAGTTTAAGTATTACTCATGCAATAAAGGAAACTTACAAATTACAATATAACAAAACAAAGTTCAATCATAAACAAATATATATATATATATTTATGTATATATATATATATATATATATATATATATATATATATATATATATATATATATATAAGAGAAGACATAAGAAAGTATCCCTCTACAGCTCCTCAGCAGCATCGACTCTCAATGTAGTGTTGATGGTATGTTGGATCTGAACATTTTATCACAGTGTCCTTGTTCAGAGGCCTCCAATCCATTCTCCTTGTCCATGTTTGAGTGTCTGAGTCCCTTCAGCACTTCGGGGTACCTGAACAACCAACCACCCTCACAGTGATCTTCCCCCAATATCGTTCTAGAGGGAAAGAAAAGAGCACCAACCACCCAGTATCTTTTGCAGAAATGACAGATATAAATGGAAACATCAAATGTAAGTTAACACCCTATAAATAGATGTGAAGTTCACAGTATCATATTCTTCAAAATTATGAGTTACATTTTCCATTTCCCCCCTTTAATCATATCACTCTGTATTAAAACTACTAAATAACTAAACAATAACAGAAATAAAAACAATGGAATTAAACGTTCAAAAGGGATATTTCTCCATCAGTTCGCCTTCTATCACCACTTCCTCATCACCATCTGTGTCAGTCCTATATAATAATGGCATCTGAACTTGATCTCCCGGCATCACAACTCCAACCCATCTCAATATCATAGCCTTTGCAAAGGTCAACAGCAGCGTACAAAAACAAAACATCACACTCAACGACAGCAGAACTGCTACCAAAATCTGAACCAACACTGCTCCAAATGGTCCTAATTTTCTCCTGCAACCAAGTATTCGCAGACAATCCGGCTCCTTCCGATGGCCCAAATGCATCCCTTATTTGCTTCAATGCCTCTATGACACCTCTATGTCAGGAATTAGAGTATAACAGGCATCCCCAGTTAAGTTTAAAGCCACACATAGGTCTCCTTGTTTAGCCAAAATATAGTCAAGAGCCATGTCATGTTTCAGCAATGTCAGTCAGTGACTCCTTTGAGTATTTGACAAATAGTCAAAACCTCTTATAGTTTCATTTGCAAATCCCTGCAGGGTGTAGGTAATATTATCAATGTGATCTGCTAAAAACGTCACACCATACCATAGAAATAACCCTATACCCCACTTCTCTCCTAGACTTATCCTCCAATGGTAAGACTCCAAATTATGAAATTGTGCCAATTCCCTTTTCCTCCTACTTCCAGAAACAACATTAGATTGGACCTCATCAGGTACTGTTCCCTTCTGGACATTAAAAACCTCATATGGGAGTTTCAATGTTGCTATATAACAGCATCCTGTCCAACCATATGGTAGAAATATGTAAGCCTTATCACCGCAAACCCACCAAACATCCTTAAAATTCCCTATTGTTACATTTCCAGGCAAAATTTGATTCCGTAACATCACTGTTCTACTCTGTTTACGATGTGGCATACGAAAAGTCACTTTATACAATTTATCAACATCCTTCTGTTCATGCTTAGCCAAGTACATCATATACTCATCACAATCAGATATTCCCATAAACATCCCAGGACCATTATAAGAATCATTTGAGCAAAAACAACTATTAGCCCTCACGGAAATCACTTCCATCACATCAGGTACTGCTGTTAACATATTTTCATGCTGATCAAGTAAATTCACATATGGTAATTCTCCCAACCAAGAACAACTAAATCTAGGCTTAAACAAATTCACTGACAGAGCCATCACTATGTCTACTGCTGATTGCTGCTGATACAACAGCCACGATAATACAGAAGATTGGCATGCAGCGGTTAGTGGTTCTGGCACCGTCTCTAAAATTGAAGGCCATGTGCCTGGTGATGGAACTTTCACCGCACATGGACAGTTCAATTTCCTCACCGATCTTACTGAATGAGTTAACTGTTGGAACCATAAGTTCCTGCCTGCTCATGCGTCTGCAATTTGTAACACCGAAGAATCAATCCATACGCCTTCCAACTAGTTTCTCTCTTCTGTAATGCATGACGCTGATCAGACATGTCTTCTAGTGTCCGGCCAGAGTCAAAAACCTCACTCTCCACATCTAAAATAGCCCTCTGAGCTGTCTCAGATGAATCTGCATCACTCTCTTCCACTATCTGTTCTCTAGTTTCCAAATTCTCATTACTACTATTCCCACTAAACTCTATCTTTAACATAGCCTTCTGAGTTACATTTACTACCTCCTTAAATTTCAAAGATGTCATATTAGGTGTCTGCGTCACATTTACAAGGTTTTTTGGACCTCAAAGATGTCGTCACTGTTGTGGTATTCATCCCCTCCAAAGTCCTAGCTAGAGTAGTAGCTTCAGTTGATGTATTAACACTCTTAGTTGTTTCCTGAGCTAAAGTAACAACCTTCATCTGTGTACTATTTACTCTTGGAGTGGTTACTGTGAAGGATCGTTCTTGGACCCCTTTAGCAACTGTAAAAACTTCAATAGGATTCAAATCTTTTATCTTAAGTGTCACCTTGCGAGTTTTATAACCTTCTACCCAATAATTGCCACGTGGAATATATTTAAACTCTGGTTCCAAATAAGTGCATATATATTCCCCTTGGTCTTCCCATGTAACATTACGCAGAACCAGTGAACAATCACCTACAACCTTCAACCACCTCATATCATTGTACAAAAGATATTTCCTTTTATCACGAGGCACAATATCAACTTCAAGTTCTACCAACAACACATCTTCACCACGACTATTTATCCACTTAGGAGGATTGCTACCACCTACACTCCACTTTCCACACTGACAAGGAAGGTGAGCCGCTCTTCCTAACTTAACTCTAATCTCAGTCTTCATAACGATTTGGTCTTAACCTTTTTCGAACTGATCTTGGGCTTCTTTGTTTAACTGAGCCTCTGACTTCTCCTGCACCTCCTCTTTTCTTTGCCTGTCAGAGACATACGTAGATATTCTTTTATGCAAACTGGCCATATATGTAACATACGCCCGCAGTTCATCTTCCAAAAGAGCCAAACTTGGACCCTTTCCGCTTGTACGCAAACAAGGCGTTGGCATCCGTCTTCCTGTAGCCAACTCATGAGGTGTCATATGCAAATCACTCAGCTCACTCGAGCGACATACCATTAATGCCAGTGGAAGTGCTTCTACCCAATTTAAACCCGTGTGCTGGCAGATTTTAACAATGCGATTTTTTAGAACACCATTCATCTTTTCACAAATCCCTTGACTTTGCGGATGATAGACTTCTCCAAGACGCTGTTTAATTCCCAATTTTTGCAAAATCAATTTTATCGTCTTATCCACGAACTCTTTCCCATTGTCTGATGATATCCGATCTGCAAGTCCCCACCTGCTTATAACCTCTCTACACAAAAACTTGGCAACAGACTGAGCTTCCTTCCGCTTGGTTGGACAAGCCTCAGGCCATCGTGAAAATCTGTCCACAACGACCAGCATATATCTCTTCCCTTCAACTGGTTTTATCCACAAAGTCCACAACTAGCTCACGCATAGGACCCCTCGGAGTCGGAATGTAACCTGGAGGAACCATCACACCCCTTCGAACATTATTTTTCAAACAGATAGTGCACCTGCCTATGACATAATCTATCTGTTCCAGCAAACATGGTGCCCAAAACCCATACTCCTTCGTAATCTTTCTCCTAACTTCTCCTCTTGCAACATGAGCTAAACCATGTGCTTCCTGAAGCATCCGACCTAACAGGTCTGCACTTGACCAGAAACTGGCTGTGGAAAGGAGACAACTGGAACCACCGATGATGACTGGGGCGATTGGAACTGGTCCTGGTTCGGCTGAGGTTGCGATAATGGTTGATTTAACTGAGGCTGACTCTGTATAACCAGAGCCTGCTTCTTCTTGTTATCCACCAGTTGTATTTGATTGAGTTTTCTGAGGGTCTCTTGGTCCTGCTCTTTCTGATCATGTTCCTTTTTCCTATATAGCTCCACTTGATGGGCTATATGATCCGTATAGACACCCTTTGCCATGCTTCCAAGACCAACCACTTTGGCCAATTTGCTCCTCACTGACAGAGGCAGCCCCTTCTGTATTTTAGCACGCAAAATTGACTGCTCCATTTGGTTCAGATCCGGGTCGTTTCCTGTAACATTTCTCCACACTTGATGAGCTCTCGACACATAGGCCCTCGGGTTTTCTTCCTGTCCCAGTGGCTCAATAAGAATATTATCAGGATGTACATTTGTCGGAAATGTATCCCTCAGTGCTCTCCACACTCGACCTCTATTTACAGCAAACAACTCTGAATCATTCACAGCAGTCCCTACATATCGATTAAGACCCGCTTTCTGTAAAATCTCTTCCATAGCTGGAACCCCAAGGAGATAAGCTAAGAGTCTCTTAATATCTCCTACAGCCGTCTGCGTTCCCACCATAATCTCTTCCAACTTCGAAATCCAAGGATATGCTCCATCTTGAAGAGTAGGCAGCTTCTCAAGTATATCTGACATATCTGTACTCTGCCAAGGCTTGTACTCCAAGTTCTGTCCTCGGATGACCACTGGACACATCTTCTCAGGTGTCGTCCCTTTTCTTGAGCGCAATGTATATTTCGTGTCCAATTTTTGGGAGCCTTTTTTCCGCAACTCTTTCTTCTGTATTTGCAGTTCCTTTAGTTGATTCTCCACTGCTCTTTGGCTCTCTTGTCCGTTAGATTTATCCAAGTACGAAAGGCATTGGTCTATACTTCTATCGATCTCTCTTATAGCCTCTGTTTGTCCTCTTCTATTCTGGTACTGGATGTTGCCAGAAAAAACCCTCTTGAAAGTGAAGGACCCTTGCTCTCCAAATCTCCATCGCTGTCTCCATTCTCACTTTCATTAGAACTATCATCTCCTAAGTCCTCTTTCCTCCATGATTTATCTCCTCTCTTTTCCGCTTTAGCCAATATCCGCCTGACTGCAGGATCATATCCTCCCAAAGTCTCATCTAAATCACTCTGACTATCATGTCCCATCTCCATCCTTCTAAACCTTTGTCCGCCCCTACTTTCACGTTCAATCCTAATTCCCAGACGTTCCACTTTCTTCTTACTTTTGGAACTTGGATACATTTTTATAGTTGTGTCCGGTTGTCCCACTTCTATTATTCGATCATCCTCATCTCTGATTTGATAGTTACCCTCCTGACTAATCACTGGGAGCTGGGGGTAGATTTCCTTCACCTTCACCTCATTCTCATAAGGTGGGGGTCTCTTTATTGGATCCGTATGTGAGAAAGGTGCATTAATTTCTGCCATTAGTTTTTCTACTTCGTTTGCATTCTTCCCTATTTCTTCAAGACTTCTATCTCTTTTATTTTTTACAGCTTTTATCCATTTCTGTCCCTCATTTTCAAACAACTGAGGAATAGCCAGCTCTACTTGTCTCTTTTCCTTACGTTTTTCTCCCTTTTTACCCTTCTTTTGTTCTGCCTTATACGTGGACACAAGCACCTGCATTGTTTGGATTACATCCGGGTTAAAGGTTCCCTCCACTGGCCAAGGTTGGTCAATTTCAGGCCAACGCTTATGCCATTTCTCTGATATCTTTACAATGCCTTTAATTAAAGGGTTATTCTTCTGTACCTCATCAACAGGGGTAATTACTTTCGAAATTTTAGTGTCCTTTTTTGACATTGTAATGTTATGTTTCTTTATTATCAATTAAAACGGATTACTTAAGATTAAGACTACTTAAAGGTATTTAGATTACTTCTCCCTCTTCTTTTTTCTTTCTTTCTATAATTTACTATTTTACCACACCCAATAAACTGAAATAAATTTTGCCAACTTTAAAGGAATCAAAACTTATTAATATAATAGCAATCACAACCCTATGAAAAGCTCAAAAGATCACGCGTTCCCTCAAGGGACCAACTATCATCAAATGTGTTCCTATTTGCAACAAAACAATCACCTAATTATCATCCATTTACCTCAAATCATCAAATAGTCTCAATATTGAATCCCCGATACAACTCAGATCAGAGTGGACCATGCACCAACAATAAAACTCACATCTACAACTTCCGACCAAGTTTAAACCAAATGATTAACTCCATTAATTAATTAAATGCCTTAACTGGTCAGTCCGTTGCCAAGCCTCTCTTTAAATAACCACAACATGTAGTATGTATACATAAGCAGATGGTTGCACTCTATGAACCTCCAAATTGAGAAATATCCTTATATTAGCCTATAAGTGAAAACAGACTAAAATGTGTATCAACAATACTATCTATAAATGAGTATATATATACTTTTAGAATACAGGCAATTAATAAAGAGTTTGTGGATAATACCGCACTGGCCTTGGTCAGGCTGGATTCAGGTGCTGCATGCGCTGACGTCAGCGAGCCTCAATCCGTGTGACGCACTGGCCAACTGCCTTCTCGTCTGCGTCTCCTCCTCAACTCTCGCACACCTCTCTCACAAGTGGATAAGGGAAAAACAGACAAAACTTTAATAGCAACAGGACCTTTTATCTGCACAATAAGTAACTCAATATAATTTGCACCCATTATCTACCAACACTTAAATCATTTTCATCTACTACTGATATTTTCCTCTATTTTACTTATAAAGTATTTTTACTCACACACATACACACAAACCGATCTCTCCACTTCTCTTCGAAATCATATATGTCCTTCTTGGGGGCTCATAAATTAAAAATGCTCTTGAAAGAGGTTCATAGTTGTTAACAGATTTGAAAATGTCCCCCAACAAAGGCTCATAATAAATTTTACCCTATTAAAAATGTCCTCCAAAAGGCTAATATGTTTTATCAGAATTCTAAATGTCCTTCTAGAAAAAAGGCTCATAGGTTTTATTAAAAACGTCCTCTATGAGGCTCATATAGGTTATCAAATTTATAAAAGTCCTTTATGAGGCTCATGTATATATTTGTCAAAATTATAAACGTCCCCTTGGAAAAAGGGCTCATAGATTTTTAACACTAAAGAGGCAAAAATGTCTCTCCTTGTAAGTTACAAAATCTCCTGTAGCCAACCACTACCTATATATACCTACTTGATATAAAGTCTATTATATCTATGTCAATTACACCTAAACAAAAACATTCCACAGCTTTTCTACACACAGCGAAAACACCGCACAGCACACACACACACACACAGGACATCCGTCACACAAAAACAGCAAGCAGTTCACGAAAAATCCAAAAACTTCAGCATCATTCAGCATTCAATCCTAATTTCTCAAAGTCGACTCATTCATTCTTTCCCCCATAGCATGCTTTTTCCGCCGCTCTTCTCTCTTCTTCTTACTCTTTCTCCTCTTCTTCTAAATTTATGCTACCTTATGAAGCGAAGATTATTCAATTGAAAAGCTGCTTCATTACACTTGTTCGTCAACTAGTGTTCGAGTGGGAACTTACAATTGAATTTTTCATTCTACGCTTCCAGTTCTAAAAACTGACCTGAAATTCATCTAATGAAATTTCCAGGTTTTTAGGCCCATCTAAAACCGCCTCCCAGAGAGCTTTTGTCCAAATCTGCGGCTTCTCTTATCCTCTGTTTTCCTTCATTACTATTTCCCCTTTTTATTCATTACTCTTATTTCCTTATTTCTCTTTTACCTTTATCTTCTCTTTTACCTTTATCTTCTCGTTTACCTCTTTCCAAATTCCCCTGGGCCCAGGGCTGTTACCAAATCCGACTATTACACAAAGCCTACTTTCACGCAGTGACTAATTTACACACGTCTTACCGTTAAGAAGGTGAGGGCCCAATCTTCCTTAATCTCGCATGATGTTATTTAGCTCACTTTATCGTTACTAATAAGACTATTCTACACTTTTTCCTTCAACTTTTATTTCTCTTACTTCAACTTCTATATCTTCTTATATTTCTCTTATTTCTTCTTCTATTTTACTTCCTCTTTTTATTCTTCTTCCTTTCTTTTTACTCTATTGTACTCCCCCCTTTTTGCGCTGTCCTCAGCGCAACAAAACAAATTTAGAACGAAGACACACTTCAAACAGCAAAGCATCAGCGCATACAACACGATTCTTTACGGTGTGATCACACAGCAACACAGACACCCCAACGAACAGACCAGCGCCCCCAATTGTGAGAAAATGCTCACCCTTATTAGCCGGCTTGGAGCGGGAGTCGGCGCTGGAGCAGCCAGTGAAGCCTGGAGGTCACAACACGTCCGGAGTTCGTGACACCAAGTTCTTGTGGTATAATTCTTCTCGTTGTTGCGATGATGTGTAGATGAAGAAGGAATCTCCACTGACACTGTCTTGCTTGTATAATAAAGTTTATTACAAGGAATTTTCAGCATCAAACAGACACCATGGATTGTCTGGAGAGCATGTGGCCCAATCTGAATGCTCTGTCTTTGCATCTCTGGACAGTCCCTTTTATACCCAAGTTGTTTCTACCCCAAATCTAAGGTAAAAGATATGGTCCTTATTAGATATAGTCTCTTTTGTTTTTTAAAGCTAAGAGAGAAAGGGGGGAACCCCATTTCCCGTGGACCTTTAACCCCCAAAGGTCATCCCTTGAACCTAGGGTTTCTAACTTAAACGGCTGGTTATCTTGTTCCACTAAGTCCTGCCTCAGAAGTTACCTGCTTCAACCAGCCCTCTGCATTCACCCAACAGTTTCCTTTCAACTTCATATCCTGTTTGGGGGGGGGGGCTTCTCAAACGGTGAGTCTGTCCTGAATTTGATTTTACTAGCTGATCGTAAAAGTGCTGGTTAATTACTAAAAATTCATCCACTGGTTCCCACTGATCTTCCAATACACAGGGGAAATTGATCTTAAATCCAATGTTTTGAGATTGATTTATTTTCACGGATCGGAGCCTCTGACTGACCAGTGCGTTGTGGAGGGGATGGTTGGCGTTATCCAGCATGGATCGCAGATTTTCCACGTCTTTCCCTCTGCACAGAAAAGTCCAGAAGAGTCCAGCTCTGATTCCAGCCCTGAGCCAGCTTTCCTGATCAGCTTGTGCAGCCGCTTAGCATCCCCGACTTTCACGTTGCCTCCTCAGCAGATCACGACATGAAAAATTACACTGGCCCCTATAGACTTGTGAAACATCTTCACCATCTTCCTGCAGACATTAAAAGACCTGAGCATGCATATGTTCTATAGAAAAACATTAATCAATTTCTTAAGTTTTTTTTTCCAGTTTTGATGGTTTTTAACATTGAATCTGGTAAGAATTTTGTGTAGATTTATTCTAGTCATTAAAGAGATCAGGAGTAGGAAATAACACTAAAACTTTTCTCATCCTCAAAAATGCAGTTTCTCAAGTCACATACCTTGTAGTGAAGTTGACCCCTCCCCTGTTGTTAATTGCTTTAAATTTCCTTTTTTTTTTTTGTAAAAACCTCAGAATCAGGATATTATTGTTGGGAAAAGTGGATGGGGAGGCTTTTTACATATCACTAACCCTTGTGTTCTACATAAATCCTATATAGTGAGACTTCTTGACCAGTACGTGCTTTCATAAGATGGATAAATGACAAATGCATTTAATGAAAAAATAAAACACAGAGAAAAGAATTCAAATTTGGAGTTCAATTTATTTTTAAAAGCCGAATTTAATTTTAATAAGCCAATTAAAACCAATCAAACCAGTCCAGCTGGCATGTTGGGGTGTGGGAGGAAACCGGAGCACCCGGAGAAAACCCACGCAGACATGGTGAGAAGGGGAGTTTTAACCTCACCATGCTGCCCTAAGAGTGAAAATAAATCAATCTCATAAGATCTAGCAACAATTTAGTTAGGCCAAATATTAGAAACAAATCACTATAAAATAATCCTGTAACAGCTGGTTATCTAGTTCCACTAAGTCCTCTGCATTCACCCAACAGTTTCCTTTCAACTTCATATCCTGTTGGGGGGGGGCTTCTCAAACGGTGAGTTTGTCCTGAATTTGATTTTACTAGCTGATTGTACAATACACAGGGGAAATTGATCTTAAATCCAATGTTTTGAGATTGATTTATTTCCACGGATCGGAGCCTCTGACTGACCAGTGCGTTGTGGAGGGGATGGTTGGTGTTATCCAGCATGGATAGCAGATTTTCCACGTCTTTCCCTCTGCACAGAAAAGTCCAGAAGAGTCCAGCTCCGAGCCCAGCCCTGAGCCAGCTTTCCTGATCAGCTTGTGCAGCCGCTTAGCATCCCCGATTTTCACGTTGCCTCCTCAGCAGATCACGACATGAAAAATTACACTGGCCCCTATAGACTTGTGAAACATCATCTATGTAGGTCACAATCACCAAGAGAGATCAGAGTAGCTGACGAAAATGGGCCCTGAATAATTTGATTTTGGGTAATTTACCATGCAATGAAAATATTGAATGAAGTCCCCCCTTCCCCCCTTAGTAGACCTCTCTCCGACTTTAGTAAAAGTGGAGTTAGGCTTGGAGTTTACCGTGCACCCTGAAACTGTAGATGCAGGTGTTTTCAATGTTTCCCCAGTTGTTCTCGATCTGTAGCTTCACAAATTGGAAGACGCTGCTATTGGGTTTCTGGAAGGGACAAAGGAGAGAGAAGATTAATAAACAGACACTCGGTTGCACCTGCCATCATTTTGCAGTTATTTTTGTCACAGTGTGTTTTTGGAATTGACCAATCAACACATGTGTTAATGAGAGCTACACTTTATCATATATTTCATACTTACAGGCAGCTTAAAGGTCTGAAATGCTGTGCCGTCTTGGTCATAAGCCATTCTCCCCAGAAAGGTCCCCTCCTCTTCCATGGTCCCAAATCCCTGAAAGATAAAGGCACAGAGATCAGTTGAACTGGTCATTGTGCACTATGGGATTAACAATAAAAGAATGCTGGACATTTTAAGGATAACATCAGAAAATGTGTAACTTACGTAGATGGAAAACTCCCTTGGTGCACTTTTGATTTTGCCATGGGGAGACTGGCTTCTTGTGATGTGGCCAAGTGTCACATGGGTGATTGAGATGGGGTGGGACAATGAGATTGATAAATGTCCACTGTCCCCAGAAAAGCACCAGCCTTGTCCAGGACGTAATGACGAATGCCCCTGAGGGAAGGAAATTAAATGTTTTAGTGTCAAATGTGGTTAACTTTACTAGTTAACATGCTAATTACCAGAAGCTGCAAAAAAGTCATTCCAATACACAAATCCATCACTTTTAATTTAGCATTTAATCAATGTGACTGTAATTCCTACCTGAATAACGTTTCGCTGTCTTTTGGACGAACACCGCCAATGAAATATTGCAGCATAAAAAAGTCCAGTGGGTTTTTGGGGCAAATACGTGTCTGTGGATAATTTGGGCAGAACTCTGGCACCTGCACACGCAAACAAGCACATTCATACAGAGTTAGAAATCAAACAAACAAGTTCCATAATAAAGCACATGAATGAATCATAATGACACACATGAAGATGGTCAGGATTTCTTACCTTGTGATTCTAAGGCAAAGTTAGGTATTGTATCTGCAAGAGGTGCAAAGACATCCATCCGCTGCCTAAGTGATTGCAGTTCCTCCCGGGTTTCTTTTTGTTGAAAGAGCATGTGTGCAATTTCTAATGGACACAAAACAATTGAGGTTAGAAATGGGATTTTTATCATCAAGGAACCTCTCACAAGCCTGTGACAGGAACTAAATTAAAACCAGCTGTTCCAGGTTTTACTTGTGCTCTAGAAATGATTGATTGATTGACTTACCAAAAGCAAAAAGAACAGTGAGGAGGAAATGTCCAACAGACTTCAAATGTGTTTTGGCTGTGGAGAGAGACAAACAGGAAGTTTAGAGACTGATAATCATAAAGACACATAATCATAATAAATTAAAGAATATATCTGAAACTGCTCTTTCTCATATAAGCTGCTTTATTGACAAGGAGGAAGCAGTCCTTACTCTTGGTTCTTCTGGTCGTATCGGTCGGAATATCGCCCTGGTTGCAATCCTTGTTGTCGGCCAAAGAGCTTGCATTGTGCTCATGCCGAAGACCTCTCCTCTTTTGAAAGATCCTAAAAGACACAGCAGAAGTTAGATAAGGCTGAGGTGCGTGTGTGTGTGAAGATGTATAGTTCGGCACCCACCCAGCATGATTACATGCAGAACACAGCATGTGCACATGAACACCACAGTAACTTACTTTTGTAGTCCCTCCTTGTATGAAACGATAGGAGCTCCGTTCGCTCCGTAATACCCGTTTTCAATCAGGCGTAGACTTCTCCTTATGGCTGGAAAATAGTAGAAACACAGAGGGCCAATCAATCAGTGACACATATTGATGCAGTTACACACTTTTTGCAACAGATGTTGTTGTACTGTATATTGCAACTATGAAGAATAGAAAATAGAAAGAAAAGCAGCTAGCTAATGCAATTGCCAGCCATATATGCTTTTGTCTTTCCCTCTGTATAAGTTAGTCTATAGTTTTCAAGGTTACAAGAATAAAAATACAGTTGACTAGCACTGTTGCACCTTTTTATGCACAGATTATCTAGTACTGTGTGCTTCCTAAATATCAGTACACCCACAACTTGTGAAGAGATGGAGTTGACAAAGCCAAGTGAAGGCAAAAGGGTTTCCTTCCTACAATAGACATTAACTTTGCAACAAGTTGATTTATCAAGTTTCAGGTCTGCAGCTCTGCTGGTAACTTACTTCTTATTTCCATGCTTGGGCTCAATCGGGAACTGTTGGGTTTCCTCACTGGCTCTTGATAGTAGAACATGATGGGAGTGTTTTCCTTAATCACAGCTCTGAGCATGTGAAAGGTGCCAACAGCCTGAATTCAAAGGCTTATATAGGTGATATGAAAGGCACATTGCTCAGCTGTGACGTTGGATTCTATCAGCGTCATATTGAGACCATGGAACGTCCGAACGTTCTATATGTAAATTGCCTTTCACACGGTCGAATGTTTTTTCCCACGCCAAAAAAATGCATCTGCTTGTTTTATCGTTCACCATTTTTATATTATAATGAAGTCCAGTTACGCATCAAACGTATACAAACCATCCAGATAGGCAACACTTTTATAAGGATCATGTCTGATTTATATTGTTTGTCAGATCTTTTTAAAAACAGGATTATAAATTCCAATGTCTCACCCGGGGTTTTTTTGCAGTAGTTTATAACGCTTTACTTGAGCGTTACCGTTACTAGTTTTGTAAAAATTCATTCGAGTTATTAAAAGATTGAACAACGAAAAAAGTAACCGGATATTGTTCCTGTTGCAGAAGCAACGGAATGAAAAGTTTAGCTTACGATGTGGTTTGGCTTTTACGAAAATAAATGAATGTACAATAGTGGACAGAATGCAGATCTGTCCAAGTAGATCACAGTAGATCACGGGGGGGGGGCTTCACACGGAGAGTCTGTCCTGAATTTGATTTTACTAGCTGATTTTAAAAGTGCTGGTTAATTACTAAAAATTCATCCACTGGTTCCCACTGATCTTCCAATACACAGGGGAAATTGATCTTAAATCCAATGTTTTGAGATTGATTTATTTCCACGGATCGGAGCCTCTGACTGACCAGTGCGTTGTGGAGGATGGTTGGCGTTATCCAGCATGGATCGCAGATTTTCCACGTCTTTCCCTCTGCACAGAAAAGTCCAGAAGAGTCCAGCTCCGATCCCA
>CM029119.1:6600411-6682911 GCA_016859345.1 Istiophorus platypterus
TCTCTTCCTCTCCCGTTTTTCCTCTTATGTAGTGATGCTGTTCTGTATGGCTGCTCTGATATTCCCAATCGGCTTCTACATCAACGAGGTTGGAGGACAGCCATATAAGCTACCCAACAACACAGGGGTGGGCTCCTCCTACGTGCTCTTCGTTCTGTCCATATTCTTCACCATAGTGGGTCTGCTGTTTGCTGGGAAGGTGTGCTTGCCTGGCTGACATACCTTCCTCCTCTTTTTTTTTTTTTTGCATCTTTGGAGAAACACCACCACTGGGGACAAATTTGAATTTGCATCGGCTTTGCTGTGCCAGTGTTGGAAGTATCGTAGAACTGCAACAAAACTGAGAAGCACCAGATTGTGTTTTTTCCCTTTGGATGAATTGTTACGATGGTTGTGACCGGGGCGGTAAGAGGTGCAATCTGTCTGTCCATCTGCTTGTTCAGAGAGCGAGTAGGCACAGAGAGCCCTGGTTTGGCCCTCATCTTTGTCCGTCCTGAAGAACAAGTGTGATGAAGTGGTGAAGTGGTGAACAGAAGGGAGAATATTAAAAAAAAATGATGAAAATGGACTGTAACATCAGGACTTTCAAAGGGGGCCCTGCGCTATTAACCATCATCATACGCATTCAGGACAGGTGACAAAAAAAAAAGCCTTACTCCTCTGATCCTCCCATCATGATGATGGATGTTCTTCCCTGATCACAGCTACATGGAACAATCTGTAATATAAAAAATGACTTTAATTTTTTGGCACGTTTATTTATTTGTTTAATTGTTCTGTTACATCTTTTGTAAAGTTATCTTTTATTATGAGCCCTAATGTATTCCAGAGTTTCCCTGCCATTAATTTGTGTGGTGGATCACCTTGCCTTAAAGAGCTGTTAACCTTAGAATAACTACAATAGTGTTGAGTTGTAGATGAAAGTTTTAGTGTCATAGGATCAAATCTAGATTTCTGGCCATATGAACCTAGAATATAAAATGGGTCAATCAGCACCACGTGTCTAAAATGACTGGTCTTGGTCAACATTTGAAAAAACCTGTCTGTTGAAGTCCTTTTTATGTGGAACTAAACTAAGGCTTCACCAGTTGGGATCGGCAGTGAGCACCAGAGAAAAACCATCATGAACAGGTCTCTGTTAAAGCTTTGCTATTTTTAGTGATGTAGTGAATGTATTATTCGACTTTATGAGCATTTCCCGTTGTTTAAACACTGTGTCAAGAAATGACCGGATCTATGAGTAGTTTGTTTTATACAGTTAGGACATTGATGCCTACTTCATTTCTGCATAAATTAAAGCCAGTCTGTGTCATTTTCTAAAAGCACTGTGATGTTCGTGAATGAGCATGGAGGATCTCATCTCATTAAAAATGACTCATTGGAGAACTGATTGTCTCACCAGTTTCTTTTAATAATATATTTGTTTTGAAAGATCTTAATACTGTAATTATTTACTATCCAAAGAAGATTCAAGAATTTTACTCTCATTGTGCAAGCACAACAAAATTAGAGGAGCGTCAGCCTGAGTTGGTGCGTTTGTATTTAAGACTCACATTACAGAGAATAAATAAGACAGGAATCAAAATATTAGCAATTAAAAGTAGAGCAGAATCTGACACCCACTTTTCATCATTTGTATCTCAGGATGCATAGGATGTTTAGGTTGCCATAGGAACGTCTCAGAGGAGTATTTAGTGACGCAGTTTTGTGTTTTTTCTGAAAAGATTTCGCTAGCTATGGGCGATGGCAGCAGGAATCCAGTTGCGTGTTTAAGGTCATGTCCCACTCTGCCCACCAAAGCTGCCAAAAGTCAAGTATCCAGTATCTGTCTTTGACCTTTTTACCAAATCACCCTGTCACAAGTAATGCTATTTAAAGTCCTGAAAATATGTTGGATTAAGTTTATCTTCTCTGCTCTGCCTGAATAGCAGAGTCTGTGTTTGCTCATAAAACACAGAATCTGCCATTCAGGCAGATTAATTATGAGCAATTTCATATCAACGTGTCATATCAATTAAAAAATAACATTCTAATTAAGCAGATTAAAAGTATCTGGTTACAAAGAAAAAATACTGTTTGAAACAGACACTGGTTTGTATCCTACCCAGAGTACTGAAGGAACATGGTAAACAGTCAGGACTTGGAGAAGAAAGTGGCTCAGAATTATCAATGGCCTCAAAATACAGACAGGGAATGTGCTGAAGTAGTGTAACTTTTTTAAGCTGCTCTCACATGGAACCGCCAGTAAAAAAATCCTGCAGCTTACATGGCACAATGATATATACAACACTTTTAGGTTAAATTCATGGTGTTCTAACAATGTGACCATTAAGAACAAACAAATACACCTTGCATCAAATTATTCTGCATGATTACAAATACAATGTGCATGTGAAATGTTGAAAGAATCGTGTATCGATATATTTAAGCCGACATGGAATGATCCGAAATTGTAAGCTCGTCCATTTAGTTTGGCACAAATTAATTTACTACTGCAGGAGGATCAGCATGGTTGTGGACAGGGGAGACAACAAGACATTTTAGTTCTCACCACAAGAGGGCACAATTGGTCAATTTGATCTCAAAGCCCGCTTCCTCACTTCACTAGTGTAAATCAACCGTAATTTCAATCTTCAGTCTGAAGCAGATTTAAGGGAATTCAACTTATAAAACAATTCTTTTGAAACAACCCCAGTCATCTTTGATTCAACCTTTGTATTTTGTCACAGCCTGATACTGTCCAGGTGTTGTTTGCTACCTTGCTCTTAGGCGGAAACACATGGCAGCAGCACACCAAACTGTTCTTTCACGCACAGTCTAGTGTAGTTCAGTGCCCTTCCTGAACGCGCTGGATCCACTGTGAAGGCTTGTGTCAGGCCATGATGGGACTGCTTTGCTGCAGCTTGGCCATTCGTGCGGCTATGAACAGCATGAGACCAGTGAGGAGCTCCAGGCCGTAGGAGAGCCAGGCCATGCCCAGAGACCAGCCGAAGGAGGTACGGATGTAGGCCAGGCCTTCGGGCCCCACTAGCCTCTCCGTCTCGGCCAGTGCCTGGTACGAGTAGATGATGTAGAGGCTCACACCACATAAGGTCAGCAGACCTGGAGACAGAGATGCATTACACACACAAATACAAAGAACAAAAAATTGAATCTTTTCGGGGTTTCCAAACTCAGCTCAGGGATAAAAACTTGTACATGGGAGACCATTATTTCAGTTTAAATTAAGACATCACAGAGGCAGAATTGTATTTATTCATTATCTTGTCAGTTCAAGAAATGCTGTTCAAAGTCTTAGCTACGTAAAATCTCATTTTACACCGGAGATACACTGAGGCGTGTTGTCCTCTTACACAACATCCAAGTCTACACAGACTACACTGAGAGAGAGAGACACACACACACACACACACACACACACACACACACACACGGTCCTCATAGTTTGACAGTGTTGCTATTGGAAACCCTTTTAATTTTGATGGCTTGCCACTGGTTTTAAGGGAATACAAGTGGAGCACAGAGGCTACCCAGGGTTGGACTAATAATCATTTTATAGTGATTATACCCCAAGGTGCTACGACTTTGCAGAATGATGAGGAAGCTGCATTTGACGTCTCAGTTTTATGCAGCTCACTTTGGAGAGCAGATAATCAGAGACACGACTGACACGGAGAGAAATGGAAGCTGCCTCACATACTGTATATGCAGAAAGGACGAAAAAAATAGCCGATTAATTAAACTTTGAGCATTGATAAATTGTTTAAGCCACCAGAAAATTAAGTGGTGCCAGCTTCTTATTATGCGAAGATTTTCTGTATTTCTCTCTCTCCTGTAACAGGGAAATGAATATTTTTGCATCTGGACATTTTTTTTTTTCCAAACAGTCAAGCAAAAAAGCAGGACATCACCTTGGGATCTGGCTTTTATAGCCAAACTATTAGTGAGGCTCTACGGTTGGAAATGTTGGAAGGTCCATTGTTTTGGTCCAGACTGAAACACATTAACAGCTATTGGATGGATTTTCATTACAATTTGGTGCAAACTTCCATTTCCCCCACAGAACAATACCTTTGATGATCCCCCGATTTTCATTTTGCACCATCATCGTCGTATATAATATATTGTCAAGTATTTTGATATTCCAGGCACTGGACTATAAACAAAAGGCATTTGTACCAATAAAGTATGTTGTCATTTACACAATATTAATAAAATCAAATTAAATATTTCTGCTCTTCTCATGAACATGAGTTGGCTTTAAACAAGCAGGTCTCATTACTGAGGAAACCTTCCTCTGAATGTGAATTGCACTGAAAATAAAGGACGAGGGAAGCGGTGGCACAGCCCTGCAGGGAGTAAAAAGCCCAGGCAAATACTCACTGGGCTGTTTAACGGATGGTGAGGAAAGTAGTTGCAACATTAGAACAAAGAATTTAACAGAGAATTCAAGTCATTAGTTGTGTGTGTGCATGTTGTTTGTGTGTGTATTTCATACATATACTATATATACACACTTACTGTGTATGCTTGTGCACACTGAAAATGCTGAGGTATTACATTTTAACAGAACAGTCACTCCAGGATGAAATTAAATCAAACAGAAACATAATTTTAAGAACAGCAGAAGGCTGAATGAAAAACAGAGGCAAAGAATAATATGGGGGACAAAAAAAGCCTTAAAAAAACAAAGAAATGACCGGTTCAGGGTGAGGGTCAGATATTTTTTTTTTTAACAAAGTTCAGAGAGTCAACAAGTTCACAAGATGACTCCAATCTAATTGAAGCCTTTATTCCATTCCAAACACACATCATGTGCTGCTTATTAAAGAGAGACTATAAAGAGTCTTTTTAAATATGTGTTTATCTATCACAAGGTCCTCTTCAGGGAGGTCATAAGGTGTTGGCAGGGCAGCATCCAAGGGATCCGGAGGGAAGAGTTCCACCAGATGTTCAGGCACTACGCGTATGCACGGACGAATAACTCGATTACTGTAAATGCCCAGATCATCATAATCGCCTTGACATGGTTAGCATTAATCTAGGTCGCTCAATAACCGAAATTGACATGATTTCCTAGACAGTCGAATAATTATGGGGTCAGGTGTGTGGTAGTTTAGATGGAGCAGGAGCAGGAGTATAGTGGCATTATTGTTACTCTTATTGATAAATCATACGAATTCACGGCACAAACACTTTTGCGCAGTTGTGACATGAATTTTAATTTACTGATTTATTTTGCACATTAAAAAAAAGTGCTATTGGCTATACCAGCTGCATGTCTCTCTTTTTCCTTTTCCGAACAAACGACTTATTCTGTTTATTTTTTGACACAGATTAAAAACTCCCAGTGAAAGAAAAAAGACTCTGGTATGTAAATAGCAGGTTCCATTCGAGAGACTGATGATTAATTCAGTTCTTTTAACAATGTGTCGCTTGCTCTGATAACGACTTCAACTTGGATCAGATAATCAGGTTAACGTGTTGCACGGCAGCTGCAATATTTGGACTGTCGTCTTAATCTTGTTAGGCAAAGCTTTGCTTTTTTCTGTCAGCTCTTTTAAATTAGTGGTTTCTTAGTGGATGCTGCATGAGAAATGCTAAGATGGGCATCCATTCATCCACTTGAATAATGAAACACAGTAAGAAGTCGTTTTTTGTTTGATATTGTGAAGCCATAAAACTTTTAGTTAGGCATTTGCTCAGGAACTTCAACCATTAAACATAGTCTGAAAGTCAGACTTAATTGTATATACATGTAGAACATCTAGTCTGGATTTGTCTGAAATTAATCAATCAGCTCCAGAGTCAAATGAGCCTGTGGCAACGTTGTTAGTCAGAGCAGAAGCAAATTAGCTGAGAAGCAGCTTTTATTAAATGACAGCAAATCAGGCTGTCCACTTATATCCTCATTTAGTTTTAGTGTAAGAGCATTGTTACAGTACGATCATATCATGTCATTGTTTAAATGACTTCTGTTGCAAAAAACTAGTGATTCTAAACAAGCTATAATTAACACTGACAAAGGTATTTGTTGCATTGAGGAATTTTTTGAATAATGTAAAACACAACAGCTGGACAGAGTTAACTATCCTGAACATTAATTTATCATTTAATGTATAATTACGCCATACTGTGACATGCTTTGATATAAAATGACAATGATGTCCCCAACTACATTCTTTTATATACAACTTCTAAAGACACACAGTATGTCCCATGTTTGTTTAGTTGTCCAGCATATATTTCATATTCTGCATTTAGAATCTCTGGTTTTCAGAGGACTTAACAAGTGTTACCATCAACTGTCTCAAACAAACAATGTGAAATTACAGACAGTATCAAATGAATACAGAACATTGTGCGGAAAGAAATTTGGGTTTGCAGTTGTCTCCAAAGCAATTTCGCTTCACTCTTATTCCTCCCCACGGGCCAATAAAAGCCCTCATAATCCATCTGACAGAGTACTAAACGAAGCTACTCTGACGCAACAAACACACACACACACACCTGTCCACTCAGGCATGCTTAACCAATATGGCCAAATCATACAGTTGGTCTTGGGTGACAATAAACATTAGTCCTTGTAGCCACATGAGGTCAACAGCTATACCTGAGGTCAGTTTCAGCTCTGCGCATAAAGAGCTGCTGTCTGCTCGCATTAACCACCTTTCCTTGCTTTGCTGCCATTCTCCCACCGTATGTATTGTCAAAAAACCCTACACAGGTTTCTGGTGTTTGCACTTTGATCTTTAAAATAATCAGTGATTTAAAGATTTTTGTGTTTTCCATCAAAGCAGCTAAAACATCAGACTAAATACTGACCCACAAAGGGACCCGGTTTGAAGATTTTGTATGATCACATCAAACCCTTTTTATTTTTAAAATTTTTGAAGCACTCGGGAATACTTTTCTTTGCACAAATCTCCACCGCACACAGCCATTTGAGGGAAATGATCATCAACGTGTATCGGGACCATTGCCTCTTCTTACGTAAATACTGGAACCTAATAGCTCTTGCATAATTTAACATTGAGGTAAATGGTCCAATGCAGATTTGTGTCGGTGCGGACTTCTCTTTTGCACTTATTGTGATATATTCTGTCTTTTTTTTTTTACATCAGCACTCTCTCTCCAGCACCTTAGTGGCCATACTGTGTAATTTCGGTGTTTTAACCACCGCTGGATATAAACACAGGCTCAATAGCTGCCTGACTGCATTGTCCATACTGGGAACCCCATACTTTGTCGTTTTAAGCTCTTTTAAGTATTGCCAGTAGTAATAGGTACAGGATTATTACTGACTAATCTGGGTGCATGAGTGCCACTGTGGTTTTTGTTTTAATGGATCATCAAAGGCTGCTAAAGTACCCTGGTGATTGCATGAAAAAGCTCCACAACTGAGTGTTTACCGGTTTAATACCCAGCTGTTACTGTATAAAGTTACTGATGTCACCTACAGGGAGACGCTGAGGTGAAACCTTTGCCCTCCACTTCAGCTGAAGATGGACACAACGACAACTATCACTCCACTGAGTAAAAGGTATGAACCTGAACTTACTGCAGATGAAGAAGTAGGCGGCCGTGCTGGTGAGGAGGACGGGGCTCTGAGCCAGGGAGCTGACCAACCCGCAGATGCCACCAAACAGCACAAGGACCAGGCTGAGGGGCAGCATCACCACTATTGCACTGTGCATATCTGCACACAACCACACACACACACACACACACACACATAATGGAACATCTGTGGAGTTATGGCTGCCTTGACAATGCAACTTAATTAGCAGAGAGTGTGTCTATGATGAGCAGAAGGATTAATCAGAGGTAGAAGTGGAGAGACTCACTCAGCATGTGCAGCTCAGTCTCAGAGTAGATCGAGTAGTTAGTTTTGAAAGAGTCGATGGAGTCTAAGGTCACCTTCCCACCTGGAGGTCACAATTTAAACGGGAAAGAACTAAGGACTAAATTATACACAGGTTCCTAATTTCGCCCAATCACTAACTGGGTTATATAAAAAAATAAATAAATAAATAAAGAAAACTGCAAAGGCATTGAAATTTCAATCATGATATAAAGTTATGGAAAATTAGTTCCTACCTTCGTTGATACTCCACAGTCCCGAGTGGGAGCTCATGTCCTCAAAGTCGCTCATGTTCATAGGATTCATCTCTATGATGTACCAGTACTCGGTTCCGAGGGAAGTTGCCAAAAAGGCGAAGCTGAGAATACCACAGACACCGGCTGTGATCACCACGGAACCAAAGGTTACCACCATCCTGTACGGTTTAATTCACATATGACGCCGATGGCTCCAACAGTGGTGCTGATCCAGTCTGTCAACCGTTTACGCGCTCAGTCACCCGCGGTGTGTTCGTTTGCGCCAGAAACACCGTTGATGTTATCCAGAGGATTTTCTTCCGAGGCGGGGATGAAGCTCTCCAGAGCGGAGATGGTGATCAAGTCAAGTCAGGGAGGTGCAGAAGGATGAGAAGAGCTTGAGTGAACAGCTGCAGCTTCTGTCTGGGAGGGACTTGAGTTTAGTCGGGAGGCGCGCACGTTTACGCACGTAGAGGGAGAAAGTAATAACGGGATTTAGGGGCACAGGACACATCCCTCGTTTTTTAGATCAGGCTGGTAAATGATCAAGATGAAAAACGACGGCGATGAGAATCGGGCTTATGGTTACATGTGTTGCACAGCCTTCTCTCGTCATACATATCAGACTCACCCAGATATTACACATTAGTAAATGTCCAATCACTATACACATTTCCTAAAAATATAATCATACAATACAAGGTAGCCAAGAAGAACGAGTTTAATGAAATAAAACATTACATGGAAAGAGAGGAAAAAAGAACATATATATTACAAAGAACACATGAGCGAAACATGGAAAGAAAACATGGAAACATGGAAAGGTGGTAGGCGAGGAACCAGTCAATCACTTGCCAGCTAAAATTAATCTCCCACACACTCCCCTCTTCATTCATCAACATCCATTCAGTGTCACTCTTCCCCCATGGCTGTCTTGATGATATCTGCTCTTCTCATTTTGGCTGCCTCTTCAAACTTGGTGACGGCCTCGTTGCAGGTTTTGTTCTGTGAGTAGAGGAAAATGGAATCGGAAATAATGACTAGGTTTCATTTTCTGACTGGAACTTGTTATCACTTTGTAGATGTTAGTATTGCGGTGCAAATACGTCACTTTTCAGACACATCCACAAAAACAAGATGAGAAGGTAAAACAGCAGACTAGAAAAATGTTAGCAGTTAAATACTTGTATATGACAAACAGTTGACTAAACTATGCACTATGTAAATCCGTAATTTGAAAGTTATGGAGTCCTCTGAAGAACGTACAATGATGTATTTGTGCCTCTCCTTCTGTAGCTTGAAGAATTCCTCCACTGTCAGCTCTTCAACTTTCTTCTTCAGGGTAATGTAGTGGCAGGATGGTGAATGAGATTTGTGCTCCTTCCTGGAAACAAAAAAAGATAGTGACAAGGGAGTAAACATTAATGGGGAGACAAATATTTAACTTCAAAAACTGTATGAAAATAGTGCGTACAAAAATATGGAGGGAAGAACACTGCGTTTTCATGTGCTTCACAACATTTAAAACTAAATTTTATGCTGGGGCTCAACAGCTCTTAGTCTCAATAAAACCATTCCACAAACTGGCCCACTGACTTTTATTATCTATTTATTTTTCAAATTGTAGCAGTAACCGTTGTAACTAAGTATTTTGGAAAATCTGTCAACTGGTGGTATCACCACATATCCCACATAATAAGGATTTCAGTCTGCCAGACAAAGAGGGTAAAATAAGAAAAAGATAATCTTTGAAAGGTATTTAGCTATCTCGAAATGTGTTTGTGTGAATCATTTTGTAATAACTTACACACATATTTGGCCAATCATTTTTAATGTTTTTAAAGGTACTCCACTGATTTTACACATTATTGATCAGTTCATTAGCGTGCAGTCAAGTACCACTCAGCCTGCAAAATCAGTTGTAACTGCGTCTTCTGAAACCTGAGAAAATAACCTTGATGTATGGAGATGATAATTTTTTAAAACAAGGTCTGTGTGTTTGATAGACTGAGCATGTAGTTTAAAACATGTGGCTGTTAAAATGGGGAGAGAGGGTCTACAGTCCACAAAATCTTTGCCTTTGCTACATCACATTCAACAATTCTTGGTTGAAGCCACATTTCAAAATAACGGAGTGCTTATTTAATCTTATATTCATATAATGATAATATATTTTCATTGACAACCTACTTTATTACTTTTTGGTTTTATATGCATTTATGTGTTAGTGCTTGTTCTGAGCTTATTTGTCTTTTTACCATGCTGAATCATATTGAGTTAGCTGGTACACCAATTTATTTCTCTAGAGAATTAGACTAACAGAATAATAAGATAAACTTTAATCAATAAAAAATAAACCTGCAAAACAAAATCCTGTCCTTTTGTTCACATTTCCAGCCCACGGGCCATGTAATGTGGGTATCTTACTCTGGATCATCCTCCGGCTCCCAGCCCTCCAGCTCTTTGAGGCAGAAGAAACACATGGCGATGTCTGGGCTGTTCTCTGAAGGGGTGTGAATGAAGCCGGCTTTGGCCATCTGGAGAAACAAGTGAACATTTTATTTTTTTTAAGAATTACTTTTCTTTGTAGCTGTCAATTGATCCAAAAGTTGACAGACAGAAAATCAATCAACAAAGTTATTGTTCCATAAATATTTCATTATACAGCAAAAATATCCACTGATCATTCAATCAACAGAAATTTTCACCAACTATTCTGCTAATCATTTTTTTCATTCTTTTCCCAAACAAAAACCCCCAATCTATTCCAGTTCCATCTTTTCAAAGATGAGTAATTGCTGTATTTCTCTCTATTATATTGTGTCAGACTGAATATCCGTGAGTGGGCCGTCGGTCAAACAAAACAACCATTGAAGATGGTTGAGGATTGAGGGTAACTGAAGACATTTTTCACTATTTTCTGACATTTCATAAACCAAATGCTTAAAGCGGAAAATAGATATCAGGTCAAAAACTAATGAAAAGAATAGGTGCAGGCCCAAACAGTCAGTTGTCAGCATCAGCCTTTTAAATGTGAGGATTTGCTGCTCTCCTCTATAACATTTTAAATTTAGTGTCTTTGGGTTTAAGGACTGTTAGTTAGACAAAACAAACTATGTAAAGATGTCACATTAGCCCCCTTTCCCCACCGTTTTCTGAAATTTTATAAACTAAATGGTGAATAAAGTTCTTGAAAACATACCCGAGATATCAAGTTATATTAACAAAACACAGAAGTATCTAATCTTATTGAATCATTTGCTGATCTGCAGGGTTTACGGCTATTCCTCAGAAAATCTGACTGATCAGCTGCAAATCCATGCTTTTAGATCAGGATGCCGAGTATTTGGAAGCATCTTGAACCATAAACAGGAAAAAAAAAAACTCAGACACAATATTAAGAGTTTAGGAAACCGTCGATGTAGTGAATGATTGTGGCAGGTAGTGTTTGTTTTGGGACGATGCTGACCGTGTGTTAAAGACGTGCTCTATGCGAACAGCGAGACTTTTAACGTTTCATTTGACGCATGTAAACAATAAAATGTTCTCGGATCCAAACATTTCACTGCGAGACTTTAAGCTAATCCGCCTCTTAACTTTTGTGACAACGCTACTCCGAAATACAGGATATTAATACTTAGAGTGGAAAACCTTTTGGGGATGAAGCGGCAGCTAAAACAGGTGAAGGTTAAGGCGTATTTAACTCGAATATGAAGTGTTTTTCCTGCCTTGGAGCTAATTGTTGTCGTGTTGGCGAGTGGAAGGGCGTCGCTCTCCGGCCATTAGCGGCGTTCACTCACGTTCTCCGGGGTGCACATGCAGTCCTCGTCGAACGGCCACCCCTCGAAGGTCTTCAGTCTGTTCTCGTAAAAGTACATCCTAGTGTCGTCTTCGGCGAACGGGTCCATTGTGTTTAGCGTTATATACAAGAAAAATACAGTTCTTTAACTAAAGCCCGAAACCTGCGCGTCGCTAGCTTAAGTCGCCGAGCGTTTTCAAATATCCGCCAACGGCCGCTTCGGCTGTTTTGATTGGCTGACGAAGATTACGCACGTCCGTCGACTCTTCTTCGTGGGCGGCTGAGCGACCCGGAAGGTTAGCTCTAAACTCTAAACCTCACACAAATACGACCAAACTAAACTACGTTTTTTAATTGTTGCTTATTGTAACGGACGGGACGCATTTTCTATCATCTCCCCCGAGCCCGTAGTTAAAGTGCTGCTGAGAACTAAACCTACATCCGGCCCGGAACCTCACGCTTCCCCTCGGGTTCATGGGTACTGTAGTTCTTTGCGCTCATTGGCGGAAAACGCGATGCGCGGACTCTTGTGTTTGAGTCAACTCGGGGAAACATCGTCTAGTTTTCCCACAAACTTTCACGCTTTTCGTTTATCGCCCCCTGACGCCGCCTTCCTCTTCGGGGTCAGGGGTCAGGGGTCATGGAGGGGAGGTGTGCGGTCGAGACCTTGACGGAGTTTGGTTTCTCAGGCGCGTCGCTAATACCGAAGATCAAGTTTGGTTCAGGGCGTAATGTTTTCATCTGCACCGGCAGCGACGAGGTCTATGTCTTCGACCCTCAAGAGAGAAAACTCAAGGCGAGTTAACTGCTGTCACCTGTACACGGATCCACTGCACCTGAGTCAGCTGACCAGGAGAGATTCCCACTTTTTCTCCCCTTGACCGTGGTTTGTTGTCGTGTTGCAGGCTGTCCTCCAGTTTCCTGGCCCTGTGAGTGACCTGGTCGAGAGTGAGGACAAACAGCTCCTCTACGCGTCCTGCAGGAGCGGAGTTTACTGTGTCAGCCCTGCGTCTCTGCTGTCCAGGTTTGTACCTTGATATACACAGTACAGATGTGCTGTATTCATTCGTTGTTCCTGTTCATGGATGTCAGAAACTTAAAGTGATTTTCCACCTCTGCAGGGCTCAGAGCTCCCCAGCTGATGTATCCTCCGGTCCAGCTGAGTTGAAAATCTCTTCTGATGCTCTGGTTGTTGGAGAAGCAGGCGTTTTATCGCTGCTCCTTGTTAAATCTGTGCTCCTGATCCTTTCCCAGAGAGACTCGTCCTGGCTGCTGAGTTTGTACAAAGAGACAAAAAAAACACAGCCCAGCAGCTATGAGATGCTCAGTTCATTCAGGCTACCGCTGGTCTCAGCTGTTGTGCCCAGTGACACCGATGGAAAGACAGAAACTAGAAGGAGGCCTGTGCTGATTTGTGTCCATTGTGGTGACACAAAATCACTATCCTCCTCCTCCACTTCTTCATCCGAGGCGACCACAGCAGACAGTCATTTCTGCCTCGAGCCTGTCCTCTTCAAACTTCTGTTTGGGATCGACGCTGCCCTCGCCAAATTACCGGTCATCCTTTGCGGCCTGCCGGATGGACGCCTGTGTTTCCTGCCCCTGCATCGGCCAGGATCACGGCTCCGAGTCCTGCACAGCCTTGAGCAGCCAGTCGTGTTTGTTGGAGCATCTGTCGTCATGGAAACGGGCCCACGAAATGCACAGTGTTTGTTTGCAGTGGGTGAACAAGGACGAACGGTGCTGATAAAGACTGACAAGGGAGGACCAGAGGGAGGGGGCAGCACAGCTGGTTTCATTGAGGGGTGTGTACCGGGGCCTGTGGTGTGTGGCTTTGCGGATAAACACAATCTTTACTACAGCACGGGTTCAGAACTGTTGGTGCTGGATCTATCGGCGGGATCATCTGGGAGAGAAGGCCAAGAAAGGGGAGAGGAGACATCCAGTCTGACTGCTGCTGCTCTCCAAAGCCCCACCAGTTTAAATGTGTGTAGAGTCATTGCCATGGCTTCACCTGAACACAGCACTGTGGGTGAGTCAGGCAGAGCATAGGAGTGGTGAACCGCTTTCAGTTCGTACCACTACTGTTCAAAAGTGCAGACAACTGAAAATTGTGTGTTAAACAATAGATACCGGTTGGTTTAGTTAGGTGCGAGGAAGCAGTTGCAAACAGTGGCTGTTTGGAAAAATCTTCTTTGCAAAGTATGTAAAAGAGCATCTGAGGCAGTTGGTGAACGGCAGCATTTTAAATTCATCAAATTCATATCAAATTAACCTTTTCACAAAGTCTAGAGTGACATTAAGGAAAAAAATGAGAAAATAAGCGTAGTTACTTGTTCACTGTGATTCCACACCACTGTATGATCATCATACAGCAGGGGGGGATACTTCATCAGCAAAGCAGTTTGTCCTTTTAATAGTGTCTTCCTGAATTAAATTATTGATTTGGAAAAGTGCAAAAGTTGCACAGTAGATGTTGCATATGAACAGCCATCAAATATGACTTATGTGGTAGAAAGGCATTTTTGTAGAGTATTTACTTAATAATATTAGCAGTATTTAAACACTGATCTGCACTGATTCAACTAAGCCTACATGTTTGTTTTGAACTGGGCCTTAGTCATTAACTGGTTTTAATGTTGTGGCTGATCGGTGTATGTCACTGCGTGTTGTCTTTGTTTAACTTGTGACTCATGACTCTTAGGAGTACACTATTTGCTTTCTTTCTAACTTTGGAAATTTGTCTTACATATTAGGAGAGTTTCAGCTGCTGGGGCTGTCTGTCAGGGGGCAGCTCCAGAGGATTATCTTACCTTTGGGGACAAAGGACAGTCTGCCCCCCACACAGGTGGGCCGCAGCATCAAGGATGTCCTTTCTGCAATTGGGGATGTTTGTGAAAGGTACATATATATTATTCCCTCTTTTCTTTTTTCTTTTTTCCTTAATATAGTACAACACTGAAATTAAATACAGGTAAGATTTGTTTACACTTAAAAACCTTTCTGTTGACATAAATGTAATTTGCTTTGCTTTCCTTTAGAGCATCACTGCTGAAAACTGCCGTCAAATCCAAAAACCAAATTCTGAGGCACCTGAATCAGGTTCTAAACGTCACCTTCCTGCTGGTAGACAGGTCAAATAGTGAAGATCATCCTCCCATGCAGGAGAAGCAGATCCGATGTCACGGAATAACAAGGTGGAGCCGACTGCTACAGAAAGACTCCCTGAATCTGACATGTGTTTTGGATAATTCAAGTCCATATGTTTTGGAACAAGGCTGGACACTGAGTGTCACTGTGTTTCCTGTTTCCTATTCATCCAGCACAGAAGGGGAAAGCTCCTCCAAAAATTTTTTGTTCCCATTCCACAATCTCCATCCTGGGGAAACATTAGAAGTATCACTGCCCCTAGCAGCTGCAGGCGACACATCCTTTCCCATTAGTGTAAGCTGCTCGCTCATCTTCTCACTCTCAAGTCTCCTGGGAGAGGAGGAGGCGGCACAGATTCCTTGCCTGCAGACTAGTTGTATCAGTTTGCCTTTGAACACACTGACGGTAGACTGGCTTCACGCCCTGCAGGTGAACAGCCCCTCAACCCACCCCATCAACAGAAATGCCAAATATCAGTGCAGCAACATTACAAAAGATACCATCCAAGCTTTTTTAAGCTCAGGCCGGACCAGGTGTATCGGACGAGGGGACGGAGGCGGAGAGAGTGCTTCAAGGACTGAGCGAGAGCAATATTTAGCGAGTGTGCGGTTGTCTTCAGAGTTACTGAGGGATGCACTGGCTTTAAAAAGCTCAGATTTGGAACCTCAGGAGCCAAAGTTGGCTCTTCAAAATCTCTGCCTTTCTCTACTTGACTGGCTGTTGTCTGAAGGTCCTGGAGGAGTAAAGATGGGACATCAAGGAGACAAGGTCGCCCTGACCAGCACAGTTGTCCATGCCCGAGGTCCAAATGGAGACACTGTCAAACTGACTGCAAAAGAGGTAAACCGTTATCTAACACTATATGGATAAAGGTTTATAATATTTTACATTATATCTACAAATAATTTGAATAAAACGGATAAGTGTGGTATGGTGGCTCGTTTGCTCTCCAGATAAATGTAGGGGAGGAGAGCATGGGGAAGGAGGAGTCCCTGAGCGCAATAGAAGTTCGGGTTGAAAGCTCATCTGTAGCAGCAGTGTGTGGACTTCACCATGCTGTGCTGTGCCGGGTGCAGGTACAAACAAATGCACTTACACACACACACACACACACACACACACACACACACACACACACTGTCGCTTTTCTAGCATTTCAGAGAAACTTGCAATGAACTGAAATTTGCAAATCTTTGAATGTTTTATGTTATACTTAAAATTCTAAATACTGTTGGGGTTTTGTGGTACTTCTGCACTCAAAAGTCTTTACAATTTTCTGGAAAAATTTGGACCCCCAACAAACGTGGAAGGTATGAAGCTTGCAGTAAGTTGTTGTTTTGTACAGAGTTTGGTGCAAGCTATGGATCATGAGAGGAGCCCCCTGCAACTGGTTGTATGTTTTGCAGAAAAAAACAGTATTATTCTTAGTCAAGGCTGTTAATATGGGGGAGCTTTGAAGTGCCATCATGATGTGGAGCATATAATGAAGCTCAGCTTATATTTTTGCTGTAGGTATTTCTTTTATTCCTCCACCCATTGTTGTAAACTAAATTTTATTTTGATATTAAATACTCATGCTGCAGTTCTGTTGGGCTCTGTTCCTTGATGCAGACTCTGTTGCAGAGTGCTCCTGAGAGAGCTGCCTCCACAATGAGTGTCCAGAGTTTAGGCTTAAGACAGGCATTGCAGCGGGCCGAGGTAAGACCTACATGTACTAAAATCAGTTTATTAGAGGCTGCAGCCATCAGTTATTCTCATTAAACTATGACCAGCAACTTTTTGGTACATTTTTGGAAGCTACTTAAACCATTGCAATGATTTTTAAACCCATTCTTCCCAAGACTTTTATAAGACCACAGAGATTCATAACTTATAACTTTTTGTCATGGTCCATTATTGTGCTCAAATCAACTCTGTCTATCTTTCTTTTTACACCCCCCCCCACACACACACACACACACATATATACACACACATGTCAGCGTCTGTTACAGCAGATCCAGCAAAGTCGAATCTCAGGGGCATTTGGCGTGGGTGTGTCCATAGGGCAGATGACCCGATCTCTTCTCAGTGTTTACCAAGAACTCAGAGAAAATCCTCTCCTCATATTTTAAACATTTTTACAGTCGAGCCGACAGAGCTGCCCTTGTTCAGTGTTATGTATTCTGCCTCTGTACCTGACTGAAAACTAATGTCCATAATAATTGCAACAGTAAATAAATAAAACTAAATGACAGACAATTTTATATTTTATCCTCATGCAACTCATTATTTGTCATTACTATTTTACAATTGTACAATTGTTCTATGGCTTTAATAATAATGGCTGTGTGCTCAGTTTCCCTTTACAAACCAGTGCGTTCAGCACAAGATGACTGAAGAGACTACAGAATTCAGGTGGAGTAAAAGTACAAGCAAGTTCAATCCAAATGGGGTGAAGCAGCTCTGGTTTACAGTCCTCTGATGTGCCAGACGAGTGGGTGTAACAATGACACAGGACCTGATGTCTAGCACAGTAGATTTTATTGAACACAGCAATGTAGACAAGAAGATACATCCACACACAACTGATAGATTGCAGGGATTTGATTTTGAATGAATAACAATTAAAAAAAGTGAGGAATTTATTTGATTAAAGCTTGTACTCATGATCTAGTGCCTATTACAAATCATTACAACTAATATGACCACAAAATAATTGCCAGGTTTGCAGACAGCCTTAAGGCTTGTCAGTAATTCAAGCAGTTGCTGAAAGACGTTTCAACTGTTTTTAATGAGTCAAAGGAAAACTCTGTTGTCTAACATGTTCCTCAACACAGCACCTAAGAAGTTTTGAAGGATTAAAGCTAAAGTGAGATAACAGAGAAATTACCGAACTATAAAGACCAGAGAAATTCGTCTAAGGTAAACAGAAAGTAACATGTTGTCCAATAGATGGCAGTCCTGTGACTTTTCTTGTGGATTGAGACTGAACTGAACAAACCATGATGAATGATTAAACTGTTTTGCTCCACTACTTAACCTTATTTCACCAAATTCCTTCACGTCCACATGAAATATGCTGACCTTTGGTCACTTGATGCTTTTTTTAAGTATCACAGTGGAAACACATGAAGTTCTGTCTTGTCAATGTTGAGAATGCCCTCTTATAAATTATAGACTGCAGACATGTCTGAGTGATCATTAGGTGATATATGTTGTCACTACCCCTCCAGCTGGTGAAACTTCACTACACAGCCTTGGCAGCATGCTACAGGTTATTGTCTAGTAAGTACATACTGACCTATTGCACCACTGGAACTCAAGGGTACCATTCTATCTTGCTTAAAGTGTAAAACTGTAATTTTGATTAATGCCAGAAAGATGCTGATCATCAGGAAAAACATCAATTATTGCAACTGCTGTAGTGGTTTTGGCAGTTTGCACCTAAAACCCTATAAATTCTATCAGGTGTTATAAATTGAGTTGTTACCAACATTTCCCTGTATGACAAACAAAACTGGCTCCAAGTGAGACTTGAACTCACAACCCCAGCATCACTGGTCTATAAATATTAAGTGCTGACCAATTGCATCACTTGAACTTGTTCAGGAACTGCACTCAACACTAAAAAAGTAATTTAAATGCTCCTTTCTAATTGGAATATGATTACAGAGTTTAAATAGAATCTTGTTTGAAGGTGATCATTTCTCACACCTCTACTTTAATCAAGTCAGCGGCTAGGTGAAGCCCAAAGCCCATAGTTGTGCTTTCTTCATTGTTTATGCATTCAGGTCTATAACTTCTATTAGATTTTGTTGGTTGAGTGTTGTGAACAGTTGGACAACAATCTCGCGGTGTATTCTTTGCTGAACTCTTTTTCTCTACCGCCATATTAAAATTTGTTCTGCTCCAGGTGAGGCTCGAACTCACAACCTCGGCATCACTCTGCAGGTTACTGTCATATAAGTACCGCGCGCTGACCGATTGCGCCACTGGAGCCTGATATTTTGCTCACTGAGCACATCAAGTGAAGTCAGACTCGGATGTTCCTGGAAAATACGGCTGATGACTTTGGCCATTTAGATCTGATCTCAGTCTGGAGGTTGCTGAGGCCACGAGAATCAGAGAAAACTCGTAAAGATGAGAAGGGGCCTAATCAGTCATCAAGTAAAAACAGCTGTGGGTGAACCATGGGCGGCAGCTGCTCTTTCACATGGCATCTGAACAGCTTAACTAAGGCTTAGAATGGGTCCGGCTAAACCAGGCTCTTCAGGGGTTTAAAATGCATCTGTGTGCTAAACTGGACCTGATTACTCAGTGCAGCTAAACCTAATGTATGATGAGGTTAGCTTAGGAATTGCAGGTGCTGTAGGTGTGTCAGTTTTGTGCACGGTCAATGAGTCATTATCTGAGGGTAGTTATATTTTTTAAACTTCACTAATCTGTATGTATGTACCTCATCAAAAACAGAAATGACATGTAGACTGATGAACATCTTTTTGGACACTAAACTTTCGGTGATTGCCACTTATATTTAAGTTAATAGTAATGTAAAAATGACATTAGCAAGAACCTCAAACAATCATGAGATGTTTACTGTCTTTGTCCAAAATAGTGACCCCTTTTTGCAGTTGCAGAAATCAATGGGCTAAACTATTTTAGCTTATCTTACTGCCTAGGCTGTTGTTTATGTCTTCAATTCCTCCTGCCTTGATTATTGCCATTCATTCTTTATCTTTCCATGGTGTCCACCTGCAAGATTTCTGACCAACACTAAACATAGAGAGAGGCACCCTTGAGGCTCTAGGACCCTGAGGCTTTGCTCAGCTGAGAGCTGTGTAAGCTGTTGGTCTCCACATGTCTGCATGCTGTTATTTTGCTATGACTCTATTAAGACATTGGCTCCCTACGTATTTGGGCACCAATAAAATCAACCAATATTTACTTGTAACCCTGAATCACAGATTATGGCCCTTATATGGACATGAATGGTGAGCAGTGGTTTTTTCCTTCTCAGGCTGTGTTATAATTTATAGGCGCCTGAAAGAGTTGCAGCTATCAAGCATTTCACAAGAGAGCTACATTGCAGAAACGTATGAAAAAAAATGACTTAATAGGAATATTTACTTAAGAGAAATGTGTAAGTTTTCCAACACCTACTTTGTTCGAAACCACAGGGTATGCGCATGTGAAATTTTACAATTGTGTTGTGGTTTAACCTGTAATCAAAGGGAAGGAGTATTACAAACAAAACATAACCAGCCATACAAGTTTAACTTTAATCTCCCGGTTCATAAAAGACAGAGGAAATGTAGAACATGACAGAGGTACAAATAAAATGTGAATGAAATAAAACAAATCCACCTACTTGAAGTTGCAGTTTGAAATGATCCTATTATTACTACTAACATGCACATGAGTCTTGGTTACAGTCTGGCTTACTGTTTCTACAGATAACTACCACAAACTGAATGATTCCTGTCTGCTATTAAACATCCTCACTAAGCAGTATCATGCTGATGACTTGAAATCCTCTAAAAGGTGAGCTCTTGCCCAATGGTGACTGACTGTTTCAAATGCCACCCTGAGTTACTGTACTTCTTGAGTGACATCTGTATCACAAATTTGTTGCCCTGCTGTGACTAATGTAATACATGTAAGGAGCAGTAGAAAGGCTGGGAAGATAAAAACAAAGAGAAAGGGCACTTTACATCTCTGAAACACTACTGGAGAATCTATAGTTAGGTTCATAAGCATTTGGACATTGATGTAGTTTTTGTAATTTTGCCTCAGAAATTAATAAATCAAAATGTGATTGAAATGTAGACGTTCAGCTTTAATTCAAGGGGTTTAACAAAAATTTTACATTAATCATTTAGGAGTTACAGCCATTTTTATACATACTCCTTTATTTTCAGAAGTAATTGGAGAAAACGCCATAATTATAAATTATAAATTATTTTTAATACTTGATGAAAATCATCTGCAGTCAATGACTGCCTAAGGTCTGGAGCCAATGAACATAAATGCTGAGTTTCCTCCCATGAGACTCTTTGCCAGACCTTTACCGCAACAGCCTTCAGTTGCTGCTTGTTTGTGGGTCTTTCTGCCCTCAGTTTTGTCTTCAGCAAGTGAAAAGCATGTTCAGTTGGGTTGAGTTCAAGTGACTGAGTCAACCATTGAAGAATGTGCCATTTCTTTGCTTGCTGCTTCTATCAGTAGTCACATCATCAATAAACACCAGTGACCCAGTTCCATTGGCAGCCATTCATACCCAGGCCATAACACTGTCTCCACCATGTCTGACAGATGATGTGGTGGCTTTGGATCATGAGTTGTTCCTTTCTTTCTCCATCCTCTTCTCTTCCCATCATTTTGGTACAAGTTAATCTTGGTTTCATCTGTCTGAAGAATCTTGCTCCAGAGCTGTACAGGCTTTTTTTTAGATGTTTTCTGGTAAAGTGTAGTCTGACCCTTCTGTTCTTGAGACTTACCAGTGGTTTGCACCTTGTGGTAAACCCTCTGTATTTACATTCATGAAGGCATCTCTTGTTACCAAGGAAATAATTTTGTGATCATCTACTTAAGTTGTTGGTTGTTTGGTGTTGATGAACTTGCCAGGGCATTCCCTCTCTTCAAGAATGTAGCAAATAGTTTATTTGGCCAGTCCCAAAGTTTCTGCTGTGTCTGATAGGTTTGTTTTGTCAGCCAAATGATGGCCTCCTTCATTTGCATTGACACATTTTTGGACTGCATAGTGAGAGTATCAACTCCAGACCCTTTATCCACTTCATTTGTCACAAAACATAGAGAGAACAGGCTGCACCTGACCATGAAACTGACTAATTCCTAAATGGTTAATGGGATATTTTGTTAAACCCCTTGAATTTAGGCTGAAAGTCTACCCTTCAAATACTTCTTGATTGCTTCATTTCAAATTCACTGAGGTGGTGAACAGAAGCAAAATTTAGAAAATTGTATCAATATCCAAATACTTAAGGACCTAACTGCACATGTCTTTATTTCTTCAGTTTCAGGCATTCAATTAATATTGCAACAAAATGCTTACTGGAAAAAAAATTAAAAAGAAAAACGCAAAAACTCTATTCAGTCACACCAATTTTGTTTTGAGATCAAGCACTTTCTCAAAACACTTTTCACTTCATCAAGATTTCACTTGGCCGATGTCCCATGGTCATTTCCTCCTCTTCTTTGTCTTGCCTATGTCAGTCCATAAGTCCTCTGTTGCAGCCTCTTTGCAACAAGAAGGAGGAAAAGCATGGAATGAAATGCTCCTAAGTTTAACTTCAGAGAAGTACAAATTTAAATGTGGCGATTAATGGCGGATCACCTAAATAATGAGAACAATCAGAGTGGGGCCTCAAGTTTGAACCAACATTGAACTGTATTAATACTCCCATAGGGCTGAGCTGCTCAGGCTGAGTCCGTCTCCCTTCAGCGTGCCTCCTTGGTCTCCACGCAGGTATTTGCTGTTCTTGCCACGGATGGCGAGGCGACCGTGCTCAAGGAGCTCTAGCGTGAAATCCTCAGGGGTGTCACCGTCTGAGCACACCAACCCGGCACTGTTCACATACCAGAACCTGCCATCCACACCTGCAAGATGTAAAGCAAAAACACATAGTCAGTCAGGGTACAAATCTGCTGCTGCTGATAACCTGTACAGAACTAGACAAGCAAATGAGAGGCCAGAAGCAGTGTGTCCTGACCTTTAATATGGTAGGCCCCATTGTTAAATTGCAGGGTAAAAATGTCATAGACTGATCTGCTGGCATCCAGTGTGTTGGAGTTCCTGTGGTGGCAGATAAAGCCGTTCTCCCCCCTCAGGATCAGCATAGGTCGGTTGATCAGTTTCAGAGTGAGCTGCTCGTCCTCACCTGACAAAAGATGACAGCGAAAATAATGAAACACATAAGAAGGAGCATAATAAAACTGAGGAGCTGCATGAGTGGAGAGATGGGTAGAAATGGGAAGAGAAAAAAAGTCTCTTGCCTATGGAGTCACTGACAGCTAGTAGCTGGCCATTCTTCTTGGTGCAGATGTATTTTCCATTGTTAGCTTTTAGTGCCACCTTGTGGCCAAGCCACTCCACTGCAAACATGGTGTTAGCAGACCTGCAGTTGGGCATCACAAAAGAGGTGAGACTTTCCTTCCCTTGGAGCGCTCTTGGAAATATTGTGATTACATGTTGAGTGCATATGCAAGACTAAACAAAGAAAAGTAGGTCAGCTCGGAGAGATTAAAGATTCTGTCAATCAGAGTTGCCAAGAAACTTTTAGGGGGTTGAAATCATGTTCTAAAACCAGTGCTATTATTTGCCATCTCATGAATGCAAGCACCTATACCTGTTATTAAACATTTTCAGTTTTAGTTGTCAATCCCTTCTGTTGTTAATAAATTTATAATTTAAATTCCTAACTTACATTTCCAACAACCGTGTTGCATAGTTCCTTAAATAAATATTTGCCATTTTGTCATGAGCTTTGTTTATTTCTCATAAAGCATCCATGGCTATTTACATTTATTACTTATAAACTCAGATATCAAAGTTTACTTGAAATAGTGGAAGGCTACTTGTGATTAAAGGGGAACAAGTTTCAGTGGTTCAATGGTGAGTTGAAGAGTCACACAGTTTTGGCCAAGGATATACTGTATAGTGGTGCAGTTCCTTCTATAAGTTCATATCTGTGAAATACAACGTAGAACTGACGCATAGAATTGATGATGTAAAAATATTTTTACTCGATACACTTTCACTCACACTTCAGTGGCATTACTCTGGATGCCCCCGTGAGCCACCAGTTCCCAGTAGTTCCCTTGGCTGGTTCGAAATGTGCACTTCCTGGTTTCCTTGTCAATCTCCATCTGAAACGTCTCCATGTCTGTCTCATCCTCCTGATTGGCTGCGAGGCTGACTCCTGGAGGGGCATGGTAAGCATTTCCTGTCATTAACTCTTCAGAATGAAAGCTTGGGGACTATTTACTGTTTGGAGAAATCCATCCATCAGTTGCTGCAAACAGTGTTCATTCACTCACTGTACTTCTTTTTTAGTTGTTTCTCAATGGCACTGTTGTATCTTGAATGTAAATTACAAATATTGCAACATTCTCAATTTAAACACAGATACATGACAATTGAGGGAGTATTTAACAATGAACTGAAGATGTAGTCAAAATATACATTCTCAAAAGTAGTCCAATTTTGTTAAATACAGTATGTATAATTTAAAGCCCCAGCAAACTTGGTTTCAAATCCCAAGTATTTTTCTGCAATTCCCATAATAATCAAACCTGTTCTTAACTTTGAGAGAAAATTACAAGTGTATGTATGACCCCGTCATTCAGAGTAGGAGGCTGATGAGGTTGATGGGATTTCCAGGCCTTTAAGTGCTTTGTACAGGAAATAAATTTAACTGCACAAGTTTAGCTAGGAGTAAGTTTACAGTAACTTTCAAGCTACCATGTGCACCTACGGACTTTCAATTACCAAACAGATCCCTCTACGGATCTCTTATTACTCCCAGGATTCCCAATGGCAAGTCAAAAACCCATGGACAGCTGCTTGCTAATCAGGTTGTATTGTTATGTTTAACTTGGCCCAGCATGAGAGAGTTGGTAATCACATCTGACCTTGGATGCTGGATTATTTTTAAGTAGTTCCGTCTTGAACTGAGCCCTTGATCTGATGTGCCAAGCGAGAATATACCTCCCTGAGGGTAAATGCATTTTTTACTGATTGCTTCTGGATGCATGTATGGATAGAATGTATGGAAAGTATACTGTATGCAATAAACAAAATAGATACACTAAATGTAGCCATGCAGGAAAATCTTACAGAGACAGGCTAAATGTGTAGAATTCATGTTTCTCACCATGATATGTGTAACCAGCTATACAGAGATGACACTCTCACCATGAAGCTAAGTGTCAGTTACACTGAGACCACTTAACACCTAAACAAAAATCACACCTTTGAGTGACAAACATTTTATAAAAACTACTTAGAAACCAATTATTTATGCATTTCATTGATAACACATGAAACAGCAATGTGAGAAACACATGGACAAACACAAATGCTGCAACACCCCTCCCTTTCTGCTTTGTTGGGTGGTTTGGCTTCCAGGTTTTGAGGAACAGGCAACTTTAGTTTCTTCCAACTCAACATGTTGCTGGTAAAGAAAACAGTAGTTTGTCACACCACTAAAAGACAGATCGGTGAGGGCTAAATCCTAAATTAGATGCATCCCAAAATATCCTCAATACATCTTCTTAATCCTTTAACAACCCTGATCTTCTTCTGTGGTCATCCTTTTCTACCTTCTTCCCATCCCCCACCTCTTCCTCCTTATCCATGACCCCCTAAACCCCCACCTCCCACCATTGCCCCACCTCCGGCCCTGCCTATCTGCCCCCTTCACCGCGGGGCTCTGATATAATCAGCTTTTGAGTGCTACCCATCCAATACCCCAATCCCCTCAATAAAAGAATGAAGGAAAAACAGGAAGAGACCAGAGGATTTTATGGTCCACACTTAGCAGGATGTACAGATAATTACCAGCCCAACCCTCAAGCAACGGTCATAGCCATGAATAATCAAATACAAAGAGAGCATGCCATAAAAATGTAAAATTTATCTGCACTAACTGGCTATATTTTATACACTGTTCTCTGAAACTATCATAAAAGGGTTACAAAGAACAATACAACTATTCTAAACCCGAGCGAATTTGTTAAACAGAGACTAGACAAAACATATTAGTAGCTCTGTGAGGCCGTACTTTAGGCACAGCAGTTCTTTTGGCTAATGATAACATAAGCATACTAACATGTTCATCAAAAATGTTCAGTACATGTATGAACATATCTTTAACACTGAATCTTCCAACCGAACTGATTATATTGAATCAACATGGAGCTCCACATTACCTTACAACCGACCAGGAGCCACCTTGTCTGTTCAACCATGATATACATTGAGTTACTACCTTTAAAAAGCATAGTAAAGGCAACCAAAGTCAAAGAAAGAAACTAAATGAGGTAGCTGTATCACAAATAGTTGGATGCTGGTTAGTATGGAAATCCATCCTCTAATTGTTGAGATGAGTTGAACCAACATAGTCATGCTAAGATTATTTCATTGGTTAAAAACAACACACGACAAAGGTTTTCTGCGTGACCGTGGTGACACTAGTGGTTTAAGGCCACTGATGGATGCTTGCATAGAAATTACATCTACATAATCCAGCACAGATGCAGATACACATACCTGTCTGAAGGGCCTGGTCACAGCACAGTTTTTATCAATTTAAAGTTTTTTCCAACTTGAATTTTTTTTTTTTACAGTCATTCAGACCTAGACAGTGGATTAAAAGAGCGTATCCTATCTGTTTTAAGGTCCTTTGGGGTATTTCGCTTCAATTAGATATCTGACAGTAGATACAGACTGGAGGAGGGAGAAAGGGGATAACATGCAACAAAGATGTCATGGTTACTGAGCTCCTGAGATGCTTTAATCACATCTTATTCACACCTGATAAACTAGGTATCATGAGGACTAACAACTGGTTAAATTATCATTGATCTTAAGTGCATCTAAAGCATAAATTTCTGCCCCTCTACTCTGCATTTATGCCTGGGGGCCGATCGCTCTCGGTCTTGCTCATCTCGACTCAATGTCATGCTTTTTCTACCAATTCCATGTGTCCTTTTCACACTAATTCAACCTAGAAATGATCCTCAGACAGGGCTCAGATGGGACCTCACATGTGTTATCCGATAGATGAGAGAAGAGGAGACAGAGGAAGGAGAGAACGATGATGGGAAGAGAAAGAAAAAGAGAAAGGGGTAGAAAGAGATTAGACACACTGAAATCCAAGCAGGCAATCTGAGGATATCAATTGTGTGTGTTGGGGACCATTTTTGACACACCTGCTGGTCAAGCATACGAAATAAGATGTAGTCATCATGGCCATCATCACTGATGAACAATGCAGCAGAGCACACACACACACACAGATAGCTACACTAGTGCCACATTTTGGATCAGACCCCAGATCCAGCTCCCCTTTCTAGTGTTGTCCTACTGCAGCCTGCAAGTGGAGCAGGCCTAACTAATCCATCAGCGATAGATGGCTCTGACATCTATTATTAATAGTAATCTGATGCCACTACCCCCTGTCTCTCCCAATACTCTATCCTTCACAACTGCATTTTCTATTGTTTTTTTTTCACTGCCTTCATTTTTTTTGTTACTCGGTTGTGTGTGGGTGTATGGATAAACTGTGTCTGTGCGTGCGTTCGTATGTATATGTGTGTGCCTATTTATGTGCATGTTACGGAGGAGTCTTTGGACCATCGTCTTTTCTTCACTTTCAGGGCAGAGTGGACCACTTAGACCCAAGGAACACAGGGAGGGGGATTACAGACACGATGAGAGGCGCACACAGACACACACAGACACACAGACACACACACACACACACACACAATTTAGGCAGTAAGGAATAACTTATGGCTGATGCAAAATACAGAATTGCATTGGATTATTATGCACTAAGCTTTTTACACTTGTACTGTATGTATCCCATGCTGCTAACCCATTTTCTACACTTGTATTCACTTTAAAATAGATAGCAATCATAACTCCTCTGTACAAAACTGAGAATGAACCAAGGTGCTAATTTATGTGTAAAGAGACAAGTGACATTAGGGAGGATGAAGAGCCTACCTTTCCTCACATATACTACTATTGTCCCAGTGCCCTTTGAGAATCCTCCTTCACTTGTAATTTCCCTTCTCTGGTTTCCACTCTCCCCTTCTTCTCCTTTAATTATCATGTCAAACCCAGAAGTAGAAGGAAACAAGGTATATTTCCACAAGCACTGAACAATTCTGAGGCCCTAGCATGTAAGGATTTTCTGTATTATCCCGCTTTTACTCTAACTTAGCAATTCAACCTTTCACCTTTATATAGATTTTTTTCAGTGTGTATTGCAAGCAACGTAATAAACACATTGCTGGGATGTTTTCAAACCTGAGAAAGTCAGCTATGTCTTACATTTAACCAGCTTGTTCACTGGTAGGAAAAGTTGGCCATTGTTAACTGTGTCACTAGTCAGTCCCTGCTGTGAATGAAGGCTTCAGTGTTTAATATACTTTTGTTTCTTGAACTGTCCTTTCTGGAAGGTGCAAATCAAGTAGGAAATTGATCTTAGTCATTCTCCTTGCTAGAAATTCTAATCTTTTACCTTGACATGACCATTTTTGCAGTATCACATGCTGCTAAATAAAGCACATTGACTCTCTGCTGTGTGTTACCTTGATTTTCATCAGCAAATAGGCACAGACTGAGGCTGGGGTTAGCAGGTTAGATTAGCGCCTTAGAAGCTATGGCCCCAGGTTAGAGGCGGCTTGTGTTTCTGAAAGCAACCCCCCCGCCTTCCAGGAACAGGGGCCAACTTCATCAATAATTCAGCACACCTCACTTCCCCACTCTCTGCAGGAGGACTGTATGGTTGTGTGTGGGCGAGTGTGTCAGAGAAAGATAAAGCTTTTGTTGGTTCAGAACAAGTGTGGGAAGAGAAAAGAGAGAAAGGAAGAGAGCAGACTGCGACTACTGTATTTCTTTGTATGTGAATGCATGTATACCTTATAGTTGTCTTTATACTATGTGTGTTTTACACTCTACTATATCTCTCCTTTTCTTCAGCCAATCAGTTGACAGGGTTCCCAGTCATTTGGTTTCTGCCTGAAGCTCCTACTGCTAACCAGGAACAATGAGTGGTTAGAGATTCAATTACAGCACCCAGGGCTGAAGTAACACAACCCTGCAGACAAGAATCTGCAGCCTGCAGATGGGTGCCATGGCCATGTATGCTGACAAGCACTGTTGGTGTATACTAATCCACCCCAAATCCAGTCTCAGATCAGACCAGCAAACCCTTTTTGAACATAAGCAACTGAAACTCTTGGCAAGACCTTCCAGTGCACTTCTAGTTAGATGTAACATGACACTCACAATTACAATTTTTCAAGTTTTTAGAGCCGATCAAAGAAATTCAACCTTGTTTTTAAGAAGAAAATAACTTTGAAGAAAAATGTGGAGCAGGTGTAATCCATCAGAATGGCCTTGTAGTTTCATGCCTGCGTGCTGATCAAATAATGCACTTCAACAACCCTGTCAAATGACTGAACAGTAAATACATAATACAGTATCAACAGAGCATTATTGTACAGCATATAAGTTACAAGCAGCTGTTTCACTATGCACAGGGGGCATAAGTGCAAAGTGGTAACATCATTGCAAAGCCAGAAGATACATTCAAGAGGAAATGAAATTAGGTTTTCAAAAATATCACGATATATGATAGATTATTTTGTAAGAGAAAGGAAAACTGTGCCCTACTCTCTCAACTTTTTAGAATATATATGTTTTATTATATAATTGGTTTATCAACATTTTCAGGAATAAAAAAAGCTTCTCAGACAACACTCATTTTTAGCACAATTTTAAAACTCATTCAACAAAAACACATTGCTAATAGTTGCTAAAAAATTTATACCTGTATTCTTGCCAACAAGGAGGCACAATAAATCTGTCATTTAACCAAAACACCCACTGGTGTTGGTATCAATACCAACAGTGGACTAACCAGTTGCAGTCCTGCAACAATTTACGTATTCATCTCAGGTCTGCTAGATGAGGCTGATAGTCTCCAATATCAACCTCATCTATCTTGTTTTCCTGGAAATATGCAACTATTCAGTTTGATGTCAATGCATGTTGATGGGCAGAGTGCATTACCCATAATTACCATTCATCTAGTAATCATTAGAGAGTTGTCTATTCTCCTAACCATGCATATTCAGCATGTCCACATGTTAATGTACTTCCTGTGAATTGTAAGCTCAGTTTTCTTGGGGGCGTATCGGTGCACAGTATGTATATGGACTGGTAGTAGTAACTGTAGTAGCTGTAGAATATATTGGCCCTCTGCTTCATTATGTATGTCTGTGGGTCAGTGTGTCTAAGCTAAAGGCTTATGTGACAACCCCCCCCCCATTAGTGGCACCTAAGGTCAAACTTTGTCCATTTGATCAGACTTTTGAGATTCTGTGTAAGATTTTAGAGAATCTAGGAGGCTGCAAGAGTTGCAGCTTGTGCATATAAGATTTCTGGAAAAAAATATCAGACTTTTGACAATATCATCTCCTGTTGATGTGGATGAGTTACCCTACCTTGTCTTATGGAGACATATCGCCCATTTGCTGCCATCAGATTCACCTGTGGGTGACTCTCCTCAAGGTCAAACAGTTCATCTTTTCCTGGCTTGGAGCAGCGTCCAGATCTAAGGGTGCCCGTAGGCCCCATAGGAGACAAATACTTCCCCTCACAGTCTTTAAAGGCTAGCTTCCCGCACTTTAGCTCTAACGTATATGCTGTGGCCCTCCCACACTTTGTCAAGAGCTTCCCGTCATTGCCGAGGAAGCGACTGTCGCAGGTCTTTAAGCAGTACTTCCCATCCAGGTACACAAGGGTGAGAAGGGCCCCCACACCCCAGGGAATGTTCAAATCCACTGCGATCTCCCCATCCTCCATGGAGAGGTGGGCGTAGCGCTTGCGCGCCACAGACAGCAGGTTTGCCTGCGGATGTAGAGCCAGGTGCACTGCCCACAGCTCAGCATCTGTGATTATCTGGGCAAAGCAGGACAGGTAGTCTCGAGAGCCGCCAAAGAATCGGATGTACTGCTCAGACTGCAGGGCCCAGCGACCATCAGACTGGGCCACAATGAGGAAACGGCAGTCTGAATTGTGCCCATCAGCCTCACACGTGACCTTGCCGTCCTTGTCAGAGGCCAGGTAGCGCCCCAGGTGGCTACGCAAGTAGACCACCTGAGTGTCCTGGGAGTCCTGCTCTAGAGTCCATATCTGCTTCTTCTTTAGGCTGGGAGCTGATGCATTCACCTGACAAACAGGAATTGTATCACTTTAAAATCTATTTACAACAAGTCTGGCAATTTCATGCCTGCAGCCTGTGCAGCACCACCACTACATCAACAATCATGCAAATAGAATGTGACAGTTCTTTCATATTGGATGTCATGTTTGTACCTTGAAGCCAAAGGCCTCAGCAGTGAGATAGCGACCCTCATGGTTGATTAGACCAAACTGCAACTTCAAAGGGCGGTTCCCATTAGCAGGCATCTTCACCTGTGGATTCAGGAGGGTGAGAGACAGAGGGATTATGTGGGGGGATACATGTTAGGAATGGGAGAAAAAGAAATAGAGGTAAAATTGGAATAAGGGTTTTTAAAAAGGTGAGGAATAAGGACAGAGGTGATGTCATGGAGGATGGTGAAATACAAGCATTTTAAAGACAGGAAATCAATTCATTAAGGTACAGTATGTGCAGCACTACCATGACCACAAATTCCCTCCCCTGCCCAAGGCTTTATTATACATTTTTCCAGCCACAGCCTCCTAATTTACTTACTGTGGTTTTGTGGCTTCCCCTCTGCAGTTTCTGTGGCTCTAATTCCAGCTCCCGGATTTAAGAGGCTTCTTTCAACAAGCGTCCTCTTGTAATTCCTTCTCTTTCCCCTCCTTCTCTTGCCAGCTCTCACGTTCCGTTGATCGGGTCTCCAAGCTCGCCTCCACCACTACCTCTCTTCTCCTTAATCAGGTTTGAAGCAGCAAAGACTTGAGTCAACCTTGATCTCTCTTCAGTCTGGCGTCAAGCTCTCTTCCACTGTAGACTAATTTTGTTCTCTACCGCTTATCTCCACTTCTGCAGCCGACGCTCTCCCTCTTTCTTTCTCTGTCCTGTTGAACAGGGCTCTCTCGTCCAGCCTTACTCCAGCTTTTGCTTGACTTGTTATTCACCCTGAAGGCTCGATCGCTTGCCCCCCCCCCCCCGACTAACTTCTCTGGGGTTTTGTGTTTGCCCCTCCTTTGCCTGCTGTCATCGAATACTTTGACCTCCTGCTTCACCTTCCTTGAAGTCCAGGTTCCTCGTTTGTCAGACAAAAGTTTGATCGGTGAAGAAGAACATCCTCAGCAGTCCTCCAAATTCAACGGTAGCGCATTGAAGGACTCTTTCACTCTTTCCCTAAACATAAGCCATCCTTCACAACTGAACTCAATAACAAAGGATGCTCACGTCTGTAATCTTAAGCCTCTCCCAGTCACTTTTTCCTCCCCATCCTCTCCTTCTCTCTTACTGCCATTCTATAACCTGCCATGTGTATAATCCTGCCTTTCTCTACCTCTGCGCTTTACTCTGAGCTCTGCACTTCGCCTGCCTCTGTGAAAGATAAAGACAGGTAAGTAGAAACAATGCGCGCACACATACACACACAGTGCCGGGTAACCAGAGCGCTCCCCATGCCTTTGGCATAGTTGCCTGAGTGCAGCTCCCCTTACTTGCCTATGCTGGGATTTAGTTACACACCTTCTCTGATTGCAAGCTCTCTGGGTCAGTCCTTATGGGAAATGTCTGAGAGGCTGAGGGACTTTGACTTTACATCTGAATTTGGGAGACAAGCAAAGAGACAAGAGATGGCAGGTGTTGCAGAGGCAACAATAACAAGCTAATCAACATATGGGGGTTTTAATTGAATGTGTGTGCAGTTACTGGGCCAGCATATTTGTGCATGTGTCTGTGTGAGTAATCAACCTTGCCAATCAGCCTATTATAAGTCTTCTTTGCAGAGTAAACAGACGTGTCTGTTCCTGAATCCATCTAATCCTCAACCCAATCATCCCAACCTGGCTAATCTACCACCCATGACCCCCCCCCAACCCCCCACCCCACACACTTTTACAAACACTCACTCATTCACACACACAAACATACAAACACACACACACACACGCTCCCCCTTCTGATTGTCAATGGCCATAAACATAGACAAAGACTCACTGACCCACAGTAACATACATGTCATCTCACACACACACAAACACCCACACTCAAAGGTCAGTGAAGGGTCTCAGGGTTCGTAGTAAACACCACCCACCCAAAGATTTACTCCTCCTGACCCAGACTTGAACTGTGGCGCTTTACACAAAATGGGATAAACAATGTGTGTCACACAAATTCACACGCACACAAACACAGATACTGAAGGACACGAGGGTAATTGTTCCCCGAGCCCCCTCCAGCAGAGATGTTAACACTAAGCAGACAGGAATCCCACATTTCTAAGATGCTGACTTGAGATCAACTTCGCTGTTTCTAGTCTGAAACTTTTCTGTAATAAGGCCGACTAGAAGGACCTGCAGTCAGCATTTTTATGGGTAGGTCTATTGCTACAGAATGTATCATGTCAAAACCTTTGTTTTTTACAGTCAACAAAATGACATAAACCCACCACTGGCTTGGCAATAGAAAACAGGTTCCAAAATGAAATAATACATTGAAGTGTCTTTTTATCTTCACAGTTTTTAAATCGGAATGTTGTGCTAGGCAATTAAAAAAAAAATCACCTAGCACAACAACACTGAGATTAGACATGAAACCAAATTTATTAGTTGCCTAATGAATGCAATAAGTATTTGGTGTCACTTGTTTCTTTTTTTAAACAATTCATAAATAATGATTTTCATTCCAAAATGCTTAATCTAAAGATGATTGATGAATGCTGGACTCCACCACTGACAGTGGAAGCTACTATATAGAGAGGGAACTAATGAGCCTAGATACTAATTCAATGACACTAGCAGAATAAATGTTTGACATAAACAGAATTAAAAATTGAGCGTAATATGGTAACAGCCTTGAATATGATAACATTAGGTGGATGCCATCATTATGTATGTATCTCATTTTTTTAAGTAGGCCAAATGATTATCTTAAGTATAATTAATATGTTCATCCATGAGTAATGAACAACTGCATTCACATCAGTGATATAAAGATTTAGACGAATCATAATGAAAATGATTAATTAAATTTTATTCAAACCAAGTGTTAATCAGATACTGTTTTATACCAATAGCTGTACTATTACTATTACATTCTATTACATAGTGATTAGTGCAGCTACAGTATTGTCAAGTACTTGCCAGAGTAGTGGCAATTACTTGTCAATATACTTAGTCACAATAAGATGAGGACAGCAAAATTATTTTTTGAATGTTGTGGGGAGATAAATAAAAGACAAAACACCCTGGAATTAAAACTGACGGGCACAGAAAGTAACAATTTAAATTTGACTTACTTTCTCCTCAAGTATTCACAGGGCTCTGCTGCTTAACCTACAGAGGGCGTCCCTGATCTGCAGACACAAGGTCCAGCGCAGGTCATTGCAGTCCGGTTTGAGCCCTGCAAACTCATCTTCTAGATTTGAGAGTTTTCAGGTTTTCCATCAGCACGTTCTAGTCAACTGACTTGACATTTGCCATTTAAACTGAGACATTAAAGGATAAGCGAAGGGCAATAACAGAGTACGGTAGGTTTGCAGTTTTACACATACTTTATCAGATCTGTCTGGACAAAAGCAATTCTAAAACCCCCTCTGGTGTCTTCTTATACATGCTTAATGATGTGGGCAACACCACTTCACTATACACGTTCATTCTGCTCCTTTGCTTGGACAGGCCAGCTGATCTCCTGGTGGTAAGAGGAGCTACACCATGAATGTGTGTGTGTGTGTGTGTGTGTGTGTGTGTGTGTGTGTGTATGTTTGTGTGTGCAAGTCATTCTGAGTACTGAACAGAAAGAATTGGAATTTGGTTCTCTCTCTTTCTTATATTCATCTAAAATTTTACACACAAACATTTATGCATAGTTACACACACACACACACACACACACACACAGAAAACACACTGCAGTGATTGGGAGAAAAGAGGGGTTAGGAGGCAGAGAAAGACACTGCTCACAAATCAAAAAAAGTCATATACTGTTATTGTTATCAGTGCTATTATTTTCATTAGTATTACTATTATCACTATTACTGTACTTCCTCCTCCTATGTACCCTATCCCACGCATCATTAGCTCGCTCTCTGTGGCCCCCGGGGGTTGCGTCATCGTCTGCTGATGTGCCAGCGCTCCTGCTGCCGTCGGCACGGTGACGCCTGTCGATGGCCAACCAGATGTTTTTTTTTCTCCCCCTCTTTTTCCCCCTTATTCTTGGACGGTGGCTGTGCCAGGTTCACCGTGGCAACCATGGGATGGTGCTTTAGAAGCCATTACAGCGGTCTTCTGATGACACTCAAATAGCTATCATTACACCTCCTCCAAGGAGATACAGAGGGAGGAGGAGGAGGAGAGGGGGGGCGAGAAGGGAAGGGAGAGATCAGGCAGGGAAGGAAGGGGGTAAGATAGGAGGAGAGGAAAAGAGGTAGTGGAGGAGAAGATGAAGACAGAAGTAAAAGAGATAGGAAAGGAAGGGGGAGACAGCTGAAAGGTGAACGGTGGGAGACAGGTGAAGGCCACTGGGAGACAGGGGGCGGGGGGGGGGGGTCAGCAAATTGCACGGGCAGACAGGAATGGGAAACCGAGTTAAAGATGTAGAACATGCATGGAAGGAGGGATGAGGGAGAGGGGCGTCACTGAGAGAGAGAATGGGGAATTCAAAATGACCGTTTCTGAGTTAACAGCCTCCAGCCTTTTTCTACCCTATTAAGTTCTATTCTGCCATTACTTGGGACTGCGGGGTGCTGCCTCATACCCCACATTGCCCCCCCCCCCACACACACACACACACATTCTCCCTCTTCTTCAAATTCTTCATCCAGTCACCCCGCCCCTTTTTTTCTCCCTTAAGTACCCACCCATCTGCGGTTCAATTTCAGAGGTTGTGAACTAAATGAAAGAGAGATCAGCTGTATCATCTGATCATCCCTGTTGTTGCTGTTCCAAAATCATGCCAAAACAAGCTGTCAGAGATTTTGTTGCTTTGTTCATTTCTTTGTCTGTGTCCTTCCACTCCTCCATTATTAATCTGTTTCAGTGAATATCAACTTGCATCAGGACCCAAAATGTGTCCTTAAAACTGGGAATATGCATTATATGGTAACCTCTTTTCCAATTAAACTTGACTAACCAAGGGAAAACAAAAACTTTGATTATTTTGAGACTACTTTGTCCTATATGGTGTAAAGTTACCTGTTTAAAGGAGGAAAAAAATGAATTCACTGTCGTCTTTATGCACAGGTATCTGTAACACACTTTTTGGATGGACAAAATAGAGGAAGGTTTATTAGGTATCTGGTTTCAATAGTAACCTGCCAACTTGCGTTTGAATCCATGCAAACTTTTACAAATACATCTGTGGCGCCCATGAAACATTAGAGGACATCTAAAACCGCTTGAAAAGGAAACCTCAGCCCAAACACAAAAATTCAGTCTTTGTTGTTTCGAGACATTTTGAAACCATTGCATCCTCACACACACTTTGACCTGGCTTTACCGGCAGCTGCAATTCACAAAGCCAACACTGAGAGGCGGTGTCAGCCTTCTGCTTTAGCCTCTTCACGGGAACCTTGCCTATATATATATTTTTTGGAGGTTAAAAAAAAGAAGAAGAAGACGGAGAAGATTGATGCCTGGTGTGACACTGTTGGTGCCTGTAAGACTGCATAGCGTAGGAGGGAAGGACTTTGTTGCTATTTAAAATGGCTGCTTTTAATGTCTCTTGTTTTTTTTTTGGTGGTGGTGGTGGGGGGGGACTTTGCAGAACCTGAAAGGCGTCAACAACATCAGTGTAATATAAAACATCAGTGCAATTAAAACGAGAAGGGGCGAGAGGGGGTGGCGGCTCTGTTTTCCCCGTTTCAATCATTTGCAGTCGTCGCACCCGAGTCTCTCTTCCTTGCCCTGTAACGCAGACACAACGGGAGCAGGTCTGACGATTTTAGTGGCTGAATGTGTGAATGTGGGTTATACCTCACTGTTAAGTATGCTTTTATCATGTGCTTTTAATCTCATTGGTTTTCTTGCATGCTGATTTGATTATGATCAGGGAAACGCAGGCGCTTAAGAGGCTGCGGCGCTGCCCCGGCCGCCCCATGTGCTCCGGTATAGCAGCCACAGTATATTACTCCCGCTTTTCTTTAACTTTGTCTGAAACGAGGCTTTGAAACAGTCCGGATTAACTGATGTATCGCGTTTCTAAAAAACAAACCGCCTCTGAATCAGTCATTAATTCCCGTTTTGTGCTGTTACAGTGCGGGTTTGTGTTTTGTGCGCAGAACGGCTCCTTCCCCCGCGTGGTAGGAAAGAGTTAACGGGGGCGGGGCCGAACGTGACGAGCGAGCGTCCTCCGCCGAGAGCGGCGAGCCAATCGGCGTCGAGATCCACGCGTCGCGGGGCCCTGATTGGCCGAACGCCCGGCCCGTCGTCTCTCGTCGCCCGGCGCCCACGTGGGGGCGCGGGCCGTCGTCCGGGCTCTGATTGGTCGAGGCCTTACGCTCGGGGTCTGCCCCCCGGAGGGTCCCGGCGTGTGATTGGTCGGGCGGCCTCCGTCGGCCCCGCCCCCTCCCCGCCCGCCTTGTTTTTCCGTCCGGGAGCGAAAGGAAATATCCCTCTCGCGAGCTCCGTGGGCTCGCGCGGGCAGCCGCGCTGCCGCCGCCGCCGTCGCTCGAGCCTTTTTCTCAGGAGGCGCGCGAACCCCGCGCCGGAGAAATGAACGAGAAATGAAGGAAAAATGAAGGAAAATGAACCAAGAGACGCACTGAGACCGTCACACACCGGGTTTGAGTCGGCGCCGGCGGCTCCGGACAGGCGCTTAAAGGCGATTTTACCCGAGACGTTTGTTCTGTCTCTCCCTGTTTCTTCATTTTCTCCCATAAAGCAGCGAGACGCTCCGCTCCCCCTCTGTACCGGCCATGGACGGCACACACACAAACACACACAGAAACACACACACTGAATCACACACACATAGGGAAACACACACATAGGGAAACACACACAGAAACACACACACACACACACATAAAGAAACACACACAGGGAAACACACACACACATAAAGAAACACACACAGGGAAACAGACACAGAAACACACACACACATAAAGAAACACACACACAGAAACACACACAGGGAAAGACACACGCAGAAACACACACACACACACAGGGAAACACACAGAAACACACGCACACACAGAAACACACACAAATAAAGAAACACACACACACACAGGGAAACACACATAAGGAAACACACAGAAACACACACACATACAAAGACACACACACAGACACACACACAGAAAGAGAGGCTTGTCCATGTTCATATGTGGAGTTTTGCAGTGACAGGACCGTTAACCTTTAATGAATTAATTATATTACTTAAGATTTACAGGCAAAGGAGCTTAATCGGCTTTGGTGTGTGAGAGTATAGCCTCTGGCCCCTTTATGTCTGTCTATCTATCTATCTATTTATCTATCTGTCTATCTATCTATCTATCTATTTATCTATCTGTCTATCTATCTATCTATCTATTTATCTATGTCTATCTATCTATCTATTTATCTATCTATTTATCTATCTGTCTAGCTATCTATCTGTCTGTCTGTCCTCTGTCTATGGGTTGAGACTTTACATAAACCCGTTAGTTGTAGGTGGAGTTTTTTCTTTTTACAAATGAACAAACTTTAAATATGCAGTTGCCCTTTAGAAGGAAAATGGTAAAACAAAGTGCGAAATCAGAGCCATTCAAACGCAGAGCCAATGGTTATTAGTTATGCAATATACAACATGGCTGAGATGTACCAATGTATCAAACACAGCTGTAGTGGTAAAGGCTAATCTTTGCTAATCTCAGTCTTTAAACAAGAAAATAGACGTAACAGCACAGACTGAGAACTAGCTCCATGAACTGTAAGCAATGCTGATAGTTTTGTGGTCTTCTATGCAACACATTATAATAAGCACACATACGCGCATTACCTTCCAAATCCTGTCAGTAGGCATTTGCATGAGGCTTCATGCAGGTTTTTATTCCTACCTAGTAAAACAGGTTAATGTCTCCTTTGTCTTTTCTTTAAGAAACCATGAGGTTTAATGAGGACAAAAATGAGTAAGCAGGATTTTCAGTAGATGTCCTTATACACTATTTGAGAATTTTCTGGTGTGGGCGACAAATTTCATTTTATTTTTAGCAAATAAATTTTGCCCACCATCAGTTACAACTTGGAGGTTTTAAGTTTACATTTCAGATATATGTGGTAACTTGCTACAATATTCAATGCAGTTGGCCAGGCTGAAAACAACTTAACATCCTTTCCAGCTGAGGCACTCCCAACCTGATTCTATTCATTTTTTATGGTGATTTTATCCACTGGTACGATTGAATGAAAAGATGGTGCTGAGCAAACTTCCTGCTTTCTTACTACAGTATTTACTTTTCCCCCCTCACCAGACTGAATTCAAGAATCTGTCTTGGAGTTTAACATGTTCAATTATGTGCAGTCGGGGAATTAAAGAAAAGCAAAATATGCACTCATGCCACATATCACGCTCACAAAACCCACAGTGCCAAAAAAAAGTAGCGTGTTCGTGCCGAACACTTTAAAAGGTTTGACATTGGAGGTCTGTTAAAACCTTGTGGAGTCTGCGCAGGGGGTTGTTGAATGATAACAAAATAATTGTTTATATAACATGGTTCAAGTAATGAGGTGTTCAGATTTTATTAGAAAGTGCAGTAATTTATCTTTGAAAATGGAGAGAATACTCTCAAATATTGTACCGTTTTACAGAAAGCAGTAAAAAGCCTCCATGGTAGAATAGACCTGAGGCTAGTGAATATCGAGTCCACCAGCAGTGGGGCAGGACAATCTCCACTTGAGACTCGTTTGACTTCCATCCAGTGAGAAACTGAAAAAGCTGCATTCATTTTCTTGCCACCAGGGGGCAGAAAGTAACAAAATAAACAAGGGATGTGCTGCTACAACAATATATTTTTGTGTACTTAGACATCCAGCAAAAAGCATGTTGAGTCTAATCTCCGGCCACCTGATGAATGTTTTCGGAACTCTCTGCTGGTCTTTGCCACGGTCTCCGTCGACTTTTTAGAAAAATACCCTGCTCTTTGGCTCGCAAAATGATTTTCTTTTAAACGGCTGTTCACCAACGTTGTTTGTCTGCTGTTTGGTGATTGGCAAGTGGCGTACAGAAAGTTTATCAGAGCTTTTTTTTATTCATTTCTTTATTTATTTTTTGAGAGCAGCCCAGACAGTGAAGATGTGGTCAGCAAATCCAAAAAAAGCTAAGAGAGTTCAGAGAGGTAAAAAGTTCTGAAAGAGCTGCAGTGTTGGGAAATACCTTTCCATGATTTTAGCACGGTGACCTCTTTCACATCACACAGTAATTTCTTACAGTATATATTGTAAAAAAAAAAAAAAAAAAAAAAGAACTAATGCCTGTTTAACAACCAACACAAACTTGGGAGGCTGATAAAACACCAAATATTATTGTTTTTCAACCATCCAGCTAATTTAAATCATGTTAAATTTGTCTACCTGCATCCTGAGCCCAAGTTACAGTGTATATGCAACAATGAAAAGCAACAATTCTCTCAAAATTGTGTCCTCTGTGCAGCTAGTGATGCTCAACGGGCCTCACAGAGCAGCTACAGTGACTCCAGAGGGTCCCTTACCCTTCCTTCTGCTGGCGAATTGTTGAATAATGCTGCTAAACTCAGCCCAGATTGAATCTTCCGTCCATTCAGTCCACCTCAGAATCAAGATCACTCAGCTTTTTCTCGCCTCATCCTTTGCCGGAGCCATGCTGCGGATTTAGTTTGCTTCTGATCCAGCAGCAGCAGGCGCGGCGGCCCTTGCTGTGTGATGGCTGCAGGAGGGGAGCTGGGCCAGTGGGGAAAGGGGGGGATACCCCCCGTGTGCGCTCGGCAATTGTTGTCGTGGCAATGGTGGACATAGTGGTGGTTGCCAGGGAGATGGCGGTTGCTTGTCTGACCCGTCCCCCTCGTGCTGTCACCAGCGTTATTGATGCACGCCGCTGCTTGGCATTGTGGGAGTGCAGGAGGGAGGGCAGAGAGGACAACGGTTAATGAGTTCAGGAGGAACGGGGACTCTCCCTGCTCTCTCCCACTCCTTTCTCTGTTGCTCTCTCTCTCACTCTGTTTCCTCATCACCTCTCTCTCTCTCCCTCTCTCTCTCTCTCTTGCTCACCCTTATCCCCTCCCTCCCCCTCTCTGCTCACTCTCCTGTCTCTCTCCCCTTCATTTCTCATGGGTGTCTGTCTTGTGCAAGTGTGCATTAAGAATGTGGGTCTCTCATGATCCATCATGGCAAAATGCACTTTCCCTCTCCTTCACACACACACACGGAAAGACATACACACACACACTCACACATCTAAATGGCATACAGACGGTGCACTCACAAAAACATGTTCTCCCGCACCTTTACTCAAACAGCGTAACCACTCCTTTCCCTCTCACTTATACGCACACACACACACACACACACGCTGGCTTGCTGTTATGCCTGCAGCTAGGAGAACTAGCAAGATTAATACTGACCCTTGACTCCCCATAGACAGACCCAAATATACACAGTTTGGAGAGAGAGGGAGAGAGAGCGAAGGTAAAGAGAATGAAGGGAGGTACAAGGTGAGGCCAAATGGTGACTAAAAATACACAGTTTAGAGACAAAGAGGGAGAGATAATGTAAACAGTTTAGAAAGTGATAGAGTTCAGAAAAGTAAGAGTGGATGAAGAAGAAGAGGTAGAAGGCCAAACATACAAAACTGGGCAAGAGGTTTAGTGATTGGGGGACGGGTTATTAACACCTGAAAACCATAATCCAAGTTGATCGCGTTTTTCATTAGACCCCTCCCGTTTAATAAAAGCCCACATACTTAAAACTAAACACCACCACTCATAACACAGGCTTTCCTTTGAATATTTGTATTCTAGGGCCCCAGCCAAAATAACCCCGATGACATCAATGGGGTTATTTTTTTACCAGACTTTACGAAGCTCCAGAACAACAGAAGACAACATTTGTTACCTTTGGACAGAGCCAGGCTAGTGGTCTAGTCGTAATGCTGAGCTACGACAACTGGCTGCTAGCTACAGCTTTATATTAAATATATAACACTTATATAAAAGTGGTGTTGATATTTTTATCCGTCTCTCTGCCACATGCAAATAAGCATATTTACCGAAATGTCAAAAAAATTTGGAAAGATTGTAGTCATGGTCAAAAGAAACTGTTGACCACGGGTAGAAAATAAAAAAGAACAGCAGTGACAAGACTCATTGCCGGGTTGGTTCTTCAAAAAACAGAAGTTTGCCGAAGTCACACACTTTGTTCACCCTAAGAGGTTTTGAGGCTCCAAAAGGTAGATACATGCGGTCTGTATCTTCTGTTTTTAATGTTTTTTTCACATAACTTCAAAAAAATCTTGAAATTTAATTGCAGTCTCCACTAGCTGAGAACGCTAGTTTTGACACTCATCTTTTTCACTAGTAAACAGCATTTTCCACCTTAGATTGGTACAAATCTAGCCTAAAGAGAGTGACAGCAAGAGCATTTGCTTTGACAGTGTGTTACTACCTCTCACTTTGTTATGCTACAATGCTCTTACAGTTGTTTTCGACTGTCCCCCTCTCTCTCTTTCTCTCTGTCTCTCTCTCCGTCACACACTCATCCATGCACAAACACATGTGGTCATGTATGCATGCATATGTGTATGAACGCACAAAAAAAACCCATTGACACTAGCAGCAAATACACAGGGATACACACACAGGGTTACTCACAAACATTCACTCACACACACACACAGAGGGAAGCACAAGCATGGATTAATGCGTGTGGCTCCACTATTTCATTTATTACTGTCGGAGGCCTTTTGTGATGAGGGCATTTTTCAGGTTGCTAACCATTACTCCCTCTAGGCCCCAGGCTCCTCAAAGAGCTGTGTGTGTGTGCGTACGTGTGTGTGTGTACGTGTGTGTGTGTGTGTGTGTGTGTGTGTGTTTGTGTGAGAGTGTGAGCCTTACGCAGCCTCATGGTTATGGTTATGGTCTAACCAAGTAGTCACATTTTTTCCTCCTATTCTTCAGGGGATTCACATTGCCATTTCTGACTGTACTTAATGCTCCCTCCCCATTTGTCAACACAAGCCTAAGCAGCTCGAAGCCTGCTTGTTTTGCCATGAAAGGCTTTTTTTTTACACCTCTATCGTGCCTTGAAATATTGCTGAGTGTGCTGTATCCATCATCACACCAAAAGTATCTGAGATGGGAAAGAGAGGGAGGGAAGGGCATGAAGAGAGAGTAGAAAAAGATATACAAGTGAGCACTACCACATCTCTAGCCTCTGTGCCGATGTTCTTCTCGCTATTTCCCCCCAGTGTATTAAAATGTGTTTACACAGTACTCAGATCAACTACAGTACAAATTACATGCACATAGAGATGTAAACTCAAACCAGATGGCTTTGCTTCTGCTCTGGATAACGGTTGGTGTTTGAATCTGTTTTCATTGCCATCGCCTCAAGAATAAATTAATTCAGTGGTTTATTCTTGGTTTTGTTTGTTTGCTGAGGAACTTTTGTTTTCTGGCCGGTGAGCTAATCTGAGACACTAACAGAGTAAAGAACTGTGATCTGTCTTCAAATAGTAATGCGTTCACATTCCTTAGAGAGAAGGTGAACTAACTACCTAGTTAATGGCCAATCTTTGAAATGAACTAAACAAAATCAGTAATTGGTCATTGCTGCCCTAGTGTAATATAATGCAATGCAATGCTCTAAAAGGAAAAAGAAGTGACAGCAATTTTGCAGGAGTTTGCTAAAAATAAATAAATAAATAAATAAATAAATAAATAAAAACTTTTCCCAACACAAGGTCCTCTTGCTAGCTTTTTCTGGACCTTTCATCTTTATAGAAAGTTTCAAAGTCATCAACCAAGAGAGCTCCTGAACAAGTTATCATCATTGTATAATGAGTTGATTTCTCAAACTAGTGCTTCCAAGATCAAAAGTAAACATGCACGCTCAAACTTTGCAGCAATTTGTTTGATAATAAAAAATTTGTGGTAGATGTTTAAAAATTATGCTAGTTTGGCACACAGCTGACAACCGAAACACATTCCAATGCCAACTAATCTAGAGCTGCCCACAACAGGCCCCTTTTCACTAAGGAGATTTTGACAGGTCACAGTAAGAAAAAAACAGGAGTCAGTAATAAAAATAATGTTGCTGAATACCATTTCGGTGCCTCAGGGTCATGGTGTTGTTCATGCCAGCTCATTTTCTTACTGTCAAGACTTACTGGGACACTTGAATACAACAGAGCTATTGCTAATGTTATAGACTCCATCTTTTCCTACTATGACAAATCAAAGCGTGTGCTCCGAAAAAATGTAAGTGTCCCTGAAAGTGACAAAAACTTAAAATCTGTTGAGTTTTACAATCCTGCTTTTATTAAGGGTTGAAAGAATTGAGAAAATAAGCATGCAAACTTATTTTTTGACCTGAAAATAAATAAGCAAGAATGACTTTGATGATATAAGAGTCAGTTACTGGTATATATGGTTCTTATAAGAGACAAGTAAGGACCAGAAAAAAAAGCTGGAGCCCTGAGCAGTGGACTGGGGTAAGATGATCTAATGAGCTGTCCTCATGTTTCTCATATAGGTGACATGGGAGTCCAGTATAGCCAGTAAGTGGTAGAGTTACATAGCTTCATCAGCCTACAGCTGCTAACATGCAAATCCTGAACAACATGTAGAAGAACTTAAAACCAAAAAAAAACATTGTACAGTTAAAAGAAAAAAATTCTTGTCTCTGATTACATCTTTCAATCAAAATTCTACTTTGGTGTTAAAAGTGTAATTAATTTTTTAGTTTATCTTCTTATCTATCTAAATTGAGTTCAATTTCTTTCCTTCAGTCTAACATGCCTTTAAGTTTTCTTTATCATTACATTTAGTTTATTTCAATGTACATTTCTTTGTTATAAAAAGTTTCACTTCTATAAAACGTTTCACTTCTGTTAAAAGATATTAAAGTGTATCCCGTGTGAGTTGCAAAATACATAGAATTTAATTAATAGGAAGAAGTAATAGGGTTTATTCAGAGGTTGGTGTAAATATTAATAGAAATACAGACGGTGACATATTAAACGGAGACTGGCTCAGCTCTCACTCACATCCTACTGGTCTGGCAACATAGTCACGCTCAGGCTCGTGATAGACCTTTTGTCTGGGCATGCAGGCAATGTGCAGTATGTTGTGTGTGAAGAAGCAACCTGAGAATATCAACCACATGAGTACAACCAGTTTTAATTCTGACATTTTTTCAAAGCTAAGTCGGTAGTTGCTTCAAATATTCAAATGGTAATTTGCTACACGGTATTACACAAAAGTGGAATTTTTTTAAAACCTCAAATTTCATAGTTTAAGGCATTTACTCATGAATTCTTTTCTATTATCTACTATTTCTAATGTTAACTAGGTAGCCAAAATGACTTTTCCAGGCCAGACTTCTGTCAGCAATGTTATGAATGTCATGAAAGAACTGGCTCAGGTAAACTCTGTAACCCCAAAATTCAGTTAAATCTGGCCACGTGCGCCAGAGCCAGGTCACATTTGGTCTCCCAGCGCTGAAACTCAGTGGTAAATCGTCCTAATCTGAGACAGGCCGATAATCAGACTGAAGTGCCATTTTGTCCCATTCTTTCCCCCCAGTGCCATTTTCGGTTGACACAGCTGACAATTTCAAGAGGTGTCACCAGTATTCCTGTAAGATGACTAACAACAGATTGTCCAGCTGTGTTGATCTCATCAATTTTCCTGTTGCTATTTTCATGAAAGTAGCTAGGTAGCTAGGTGGAAGGACCCCCATGTCTCCATTCTCAGTCCAGCCTAAGATCTAATTGGTCAGTTGATTCTCTTACAATGGGAAGCAGCTGTCAATGGGCACAATATTGGCGAAGTCAGAGACGTGTGTCCCTGTTAAAGCAGGCACAGATCTTGTCTCTGATGATCGAGTGTTGTTAAATGTGAATCTGGTTGTTGGAGCTTTTTCCTACCTAAGCTGAAAACGCACTGGACCGGCAACCGACTTGGCTTATCACTGGTCTGCTGCTGATGACTAACTGAATACTTCTCCATACTGCCGCTGACATGTCTGCACAGACTGTCTCTTTAAATCACTCAGTTATGCATTTGAAGATTTGCACGGTTGTGCCTCACCAAAAGACTGTAAAAAAGAAGGCCTACAGGCACACCCAAACCTGGAACTCAGCTAAGGCCACGTGTTGCTACCTGAGGAAGACAAAGAACTCAGCTGAGCAACCGACCAGATGAGCGACCCCCAACACGCAGCGTCCGCCGACCAGCGGCGTTCCCCCAAAATCCACGGCTCCCATTGGGTGAAATCCGCCGCGATCCGTCCCAAACTGTGACGTCACCCAAAGTTACATTAACATAAACCCCTTGAACTCGAACTTCTGGCTTGGACCTTCACTACGACCAGCAAACTCCTCGCCAATAGAAATCACAATCGCCAGAACGTTGCTGCTGAACACCTCTACCTCTTTTCTTTCTCTACTAACACACACACTCTTACACGAACACCCGAGCGCAGGGGAGTTTGAACTTCCCTCTTACCTGTCCTCCATTGTTGAAGCCACGTGTTACCGGCGAGCCGCCATTACACTCGACAGACTTCCTTCCGGCTGACCCTCACGTGACGTGACCATAACGAGTCACGTCTGCCATCTTGCTCCGCCTCCCCTCAGGCGCACGCACACACAAATCCACTCCCGTATACACACACATACACTAACACACACACACACATCCGCCAATACTTGTTTGTTATCTGTAGTTGGTAGCCAGCAGTTGTAGTGTATGATAGGATCTGTTAATATCACAGAAGTGATATTAATTGGAAATTGATGTTACTGATGTTAATAAATCCTGTCATATTTTGAAGAGAAGTCTCCATGGTGTTTTTCTGTTTGCATATTGTGATACAAAGCTGGTTGACTGAGTCAGTGCCGACCTCCACTCCTTCTCTGTTCACTCTGGAATTACCAATAATTCCCAAATATTAGCATTTCTGAGTGAACACCCCTTTGAGACTGCGTCCACTATTTGGTTATCGGTCCGGGTCTTCCCGGTGGTGTCCCGTTATCATTAATCTCAATTAATAAGATTAATTTCATTATAAATAATAGTTGATAATTATCTTTGATTATTATTAATTATTGCTAATAACCAAATCTCGCTCCTGCACTGCACAACAGCAGCAACTTTTCTATATTCATATTTGCATTTTTACAAGGCCTACCACGGTTTTCGGATTTCAATACCCCTGCCAGTCTGATACAGTGCAAAAGTTACTACTACCATAATTATATCTTTAGATACCTTACTTTGATAAATATAAACATCTTTTCTCTGTTTGAATGAAAAAAATTATGTAGGACGAAATACATGGATATTATAGTAGTTTAAAGCAGACATAATGGCTATTTTTATAATAATAATTACAACAAGCAAATGAAAATTTGAAAATGATATAAAAATGTGAAAAGGATCATGCACTTAAAGTGAATTATCAACTGAATCTGCAGCTCTGCTTTACTTTACATGGCTTAACAGTGAGTTTCAGCCCATGTCCGGTCCATAACTTCACTGCTATGGTTCAGTTTTACCACTCTCATAGAGCTGTTTTTGCCTGCAGCAGGTAGTTTTTTTCAGAGAAACAGCTCTAAAAAAGCCTCTATACATTACTTGCTCATCACCAAACAGCAAACAGAGAAATTTAGCCACTAGCTGATTAACATATTGGAGCATTTAGTGGCTAAAGAGCCAGATATTTTCCCGAGGACCTGGCCAAAAAGACCAAAAACAGAACCGAAATGAATGAAACAGGACACCAAATGAATGATAATGTCACTCTTTAACTACGGCATGTGTAAGTAAACAAGTGCTTGTTGACATTGTGTGTGTTTTCACCGTACCAGTAGCAATTTTATAAGGATACCATTTACTGTATTTGCTGTTCTTGATTTCATTTTTAATAATCTAGTGAACGGTGATAATTTGGGCAGAGGTGGGGTGTGTGAATTGGGGGCTTTAGAATCTGCATCATCCGATACTTATTTTTATCAGTCATAACAACAACCCTGCTGTGTCATTTTCATGATCTCTGACTTGGCTGCAATACTATCTAAGTTGTAGGGGGATAATTTACTATCATTGTTTATTATCAGTTGTAATATTTGTAACATGGCTTCACTCATTAGACACATAAACTTGTGGTAGATTTTACAGTCCTGCTTGATTAATCCAATAAGTTACTGATGACAAGGTTGAATCTGATGAACTATGTATTTACTTTGTAGCCTAATACCATGGAGAAAACAATAAATAATAACTATTAATGGCAAAGTTATAATTTATTTGCATAATATTTACCCCAAAATCATAAAAAATAAGTTTTTTTGATTAGAAGAGTGTAAATCTATATAACTACTATAATTATAACAATTCAACTATTATAATTCTTTTTGAAAATAATTTATTAATTTATTAATTCGCTGATTTATTTTGTGCAGTGCATTTGAAGCACCAGTGGGGGTGGAGGATTGGGGAGGAGATAGTTGGAAAATGGACAGTGCCAAACTCAAAGTCCCAGAAGCACTTTGGTGTCAGCTGGATTCCCTGTCGTAGGATCAAAAAAGGCTTTCAAGTTTTAAGTGTCATTCACTCAACAACACTACAACACCACAACCCTACTACTGGCTCTGTGAGGCTGTATTTACGCACAGTGGTACTTTGAGCTAACTGCGAATGTCAGCATGCTAATACACTCACAATGATAATGCTAATATGCTGATGTTTAACAGATAATGTTCACCATGTTTTCCTTCATAGTTTAGTATTTTAGCATGCTAGAATTTTCTAATTAGCACAAAACTCAAAGCACAGCTGAAGCTGATGGGAATGCCATTAGTGTTGCTGATATTTGTTTGTAAATCAAATTAAAATTTTGATGATGCTACATGAAAAGTCAGTAGATCACCAAAATGATTACGTTTTTCTCCTTCACTAATAACCACAAATATCAGCCTCAGGGTTGCACGAGAGTAAAAGACAGAAGATCCCCGGTGTCATTAGGAGTCTTCCTCTGGACAACAGGAATATCTGCAGTTTTTTATGGGAATCCATCCAGTTTCACTCAACTTTTCATGTACTTTCTCATGATTACATGTTAAGCCGGTCGCACAAACCTTTTTGTTTGTTGGTAATTTTATGATGTTTCATTAGAACAGAAAAAAGCAAAAACCTGATTTTTTTTAAAATCACTCATTCATCTGTGTGTGTTTGTTTTTTTCTCATTGAATCATGAGAGTGAGTCTGTTCATCAGGAATTGACAAAGTCACACAAACACCCACACACACACACACACACACACACACACACACACACACAGATGGAACAGGATAAGGATCTGCCAACATGAGAAGGGTGTATCTGACTGCGAAAACACATACTTTCGTTTTACCAACATGTCATCACTCTTGCTCCTTCTTTTTCTCTCTCCGTGTGTGTGTGTGTGTGTGTCTTGGTACCTGCATGCGCCATCATCCGCTGTGTGTGTATGCTCAGTAGTTCCAGTTAATGACATAACTAAGCAGACATGTTCAACAATGTACTGGCGCATGTAAACATTGTACGCTGCAGGAGCCCCCCTCTCACCCCTCCCTCTGTTCCTCCATGCTTTTATCTCTCCTCTTATCTCCTGCACCCTAAATCTGCTCATCCATCGCACCCTGCCTTCTCTGTCTTCACTCGCTTCTATCTGTTTATCTGTCTCCCTTCCCCGGGCATTCAAATCTTTTTCTTTCCACTTCTCCCTCTTTATTATAATTTTTCCTTCTCTCTTCCCAAACACCTCCACTGGCATTATTTATTTCTCCCTGCCTCTCCATCTGTCTGACGGTCTGCCTGCCTCTCTGGCCATTCATCCACCATCGATCTGTTGCTGATGTGGTGTGATGGTGGAAGTAAATACACAGAGCCAAAACCAGGAATCCTAAAAGATCTTGTCTTTGCATGAATGATAGTAATATATCACTACCTTGTCTCTCCTTACCTGTTTCTTCTGCCTATGGGAGAAGATTTATTTCTAATTGTAATAGTGAGTCAGGTGATCAAGGAGGGAGGGGGGAGGGGGAGAGGGGGGATTATTAAATGTCACCAGTAGTTTGATGACACCTGGGGGTGAGATGTCATCTTTGTCTTGGGCTTACTGTTTGCTGCCGGTCAGAGGGATGCTTTTGCTTTATGGGCAGCATTTTTATTTGTAATTCATCTCAGGAAAAGTCAAAACGGAAGGAAAATGAGACTGAAGAAGGTATGAAAAGATACATCTTGGACTCTGAAAAGGCACTGCCCTGGTTTTCGGTATAAAGCACGCTTGGGAGAGATAGGTGTGTTGACTGTTTTCAAACAATAGGCGGTGAAAAACAGAGGGAATATTCTCCGGGAGCACAGCTCATTGTAGAAATCCCCCACCAAACCCAAGCTCCTGTTACCCAGCCCTCCACTCCCACCTCCGCTTCCCTTCTCCCTCCCTTTTCCTCACCCCTCCATTACCAATTAGCTTTAGGCCATAATGGATGTTGTTTGCCGTGTTTCCCTGTCAGTGGATTGAATTAGCGCCTCTGTGTGTGCGAATGTGTGTGTGTGTGTGTGTGAGTGATCATCTTATCGGCTCTTAGTACAGTAATGAAACACAGTTATAAATGGCTGCAATCCTGTTAACAAAACAGCACCTGAGCGCAGCTCGCTAGATAAATCAGAACTGGGCCGTCGCCACACCGACCCAGCGGCTGTTGCTAAGGCATGGAATCACCAGGAGACAATTGAATCATTTGCTAACCTCTGATAAAGCATCTGTCTTTAACAACCAGATCACTGCTATGAAAAAATAAGACTATTTGTTATCACCGTGTTTTCTCCTTCCCGGGGTCCAGGAGAAGTCTGCTGAAATTTCTGGTTTTGTAATCAAACTAAACAAATTACAGTAGCAGAATATGTCTCTTATTTTGCAATATTTGGCACTTCAAACACAAGCAAACACTTTACTTCTGGTCTTTCTTCATCTCACCATGGTGATATGGGTTGTCATGCATGCACTCTCTCTTTCACACACATCCACACATGCACACATTCCTCTGTCTTTGTGCTGTGGGACTATTAAGACAGTGTCTGAGGCTGCGACATACTCCAGTGCTCACACACTTAATTGTGTTAATGTTTGAGTTCACATAATCTTTCAGGGCTGTCATTCTCTCAGATTATTCAGCCCTGTTTTCAATTACCGAGCGCCTCAGCACTGTAGACCGGCAATGTGTGATATACCTGTCCCTCAGTGTGTGAGTCTGTGTGTGCTTTCTTGCCATTGTTTGTGTGTATGAACTAAACCAGCAAAATAAAGATTAAGGATGAAGTAGTGTGAGTTATTTCTATACTGCCTTTTTACCAGTTGCTTATTTTGCTACAGGGCTGTGTATGTGTGTGTGTGTGTGTGTGTGTGTGTGTGTGTGTGTGTGTGTGTGAGTGTGTTTCAGCATCTTTACATTCGAGCCTGCAGATACATGTTAGTGTGTCTGCACGCATTCATGTATTTACACAAGTAGCTCAGGCTTTCAACGGCCAGTCAGTTGAAAAATTGAACAGCTCCTCCTCAAACTCATTTTGAAACGTGTTTGCAATCGTTTCGGCTACAGTCACAGACCCCACCACATCATCAGTATTGTGAATTTGAGATGAGTGAACTCTGTTAGCGTTTCCACACACACACACACACACACACACACACACACACACACACACACACACATGCATGTACTAGGCACCAGAGTATAAGTCAACTTTGCAGGAGTAAGAAAAATAAAAAACCACATAGCACAGTCATTACGTGCTGAGCAGAGCCCACTCAACCAGATCAGATGTGTGTGTGTGTGTGTGTGATGGAGATAGAAAGTGAGAATATTTGCAAATTGTGTTTTTGTCTGTGTGTGTTTGTGTGTACTCATGTCACTCATCCTTCAGTCTCATTGCTGCAGGAATTTCCTCACCATGGTTTACTTACTGTCGCACAAAGTTGTGTGTGACTGTGTACAGTGAAGATTATAGTCGGATATGCAAGGCTAATTCCTGTGCCTTGTGAAATAACAAGCTGCGTATACCAACTCCCTTATAGCCTTGATTACTGACTGTGTGCACTGAATAAGAGAGATGGACAGGTGAAAACAACATATTCATGTTGTTGTATTTTGTAACTGCTTAATAATGTGATTCAAAACATCAAAAACAGCATAACAGTAATAAACTCAGGCAAGTTCAATAATACAGTTGTTATGTTTCACTTCAACACATCATGGACTGCTGGAAAACATTGTACCCATCTACTGATAATTATATATGCACATAACATGTGTTTCTTTGTCATTATGTGTGTAACAACCTGTATAATGTCATGGATTCCTGTTGCTAGAGAAATATATATACAATTTAAAGCAGTTTTCCAGGGGATTTAAGCAAAGCTATGAATCAATTATCTTTAAAAGTCAAAATGTGAGGAGATTTGACTAATCATGCAAAGACCTCTCTCTACACAAACACTCTGTTGACTGTAACACATGTCAGTTGTCCAGCGAACCTGTTCTGTCTGTTTTGCATAATGTGCAGATAAGCTGATGTATAACATATTTTTTATTTGCACAGCTGACAAGGGACACTCCTCTTTACTGTGTCTGGGTTTGCTTATCTATCTAGGATTTATATGTTCTATAGGGGATCATTGTGAGCACTTGAATTTCTATTTTTGTCTTTGACACATGTAAAAGTGTGAGAAAACAGACCCAGTGATAGTAAAAGAAGAGAGGCGATCGGAGCACTGTGAAAGTTTTGTAATGCTTGTTCTTTGTAGTTGGTTGAGCCAACTGCTCTTGAAGCCTTTGCTGTAATTTGTGAAATGAGTTTCATACTGCTAAAATGAAATATTTACAGCTTATTAACTGCTCTAAAGAGGCATTTCATGTAAAAATGCCCTCAACATCAGTTTTTTAATACATTAGGGGTCTGCAAACATGGATGAGTTCACGTTTGTCCATGCATAGAGTCTGCACAGTTATAAAACTCGGGCTGCATGCGGACATCCATGTGAACTCTAATGGAAATGGACAGATTACAAGATTAATGTCTCTTGGACCCTTATGAACCCTGAAATTGGCTTAAACACACCAATCTGCTTTAAACATAGTGCCTTGTGGATTATCTCATGTCAAAATTTTAGGGGACGGCTGCATTCTACAGTTTCTGTAAACTATAAAAAGAACAATCCAGAAATCACACCCACTTCGTGCAATGTGATTCAAATTTGGCCATTTGGAAAAGCCATAAACACTGTCAACTTTAGACCTGACCAGACAACATATATTACAGTCTTGTTAATTTCAAATACAACATAATGTTCATAATACACTTCCCTGTTTTAAGGTAAACCACTGCATGTTTCAACTTTAAATTTTTAGCCTTTATTTATGATGTTGTTGAAATTCATATTTTTAGTCCCACTCAGATAAACTTCTAGTCTCCTCTGATGCATCATGTGCAACTCAAATTTGAGGTTAGTCTATAGCCTGTAGTTTAGCTCTATTGCTAGATATCTAAAATGAAAAAATAGTTCCAATATATTTTTAGTGTTGCTTTGATGACGCACATTTACGTCCTCTTAAATTTTATGATTTTATGAAAAATAAAGTTAGTTCAAAAACCTTTGTTAATGCTTAGTCAACTAGCCATAAGAATTAAACCCTCTGTATCAGAGAAGACTTTATTTCTCTGATTTAAACCTGGCAAAATGTGGCGAAGAGCAGGACACAATTCAACACAATATATTTCAATTTTTAACAAAATTTAAATGGAGTTTCTCAGCTGGTCAGGAATCCGACTTTTTACAGAAGGAGTTTGGAAGTGTAAAGCTCACTGCCTACACATTCTCCTTTCTGTTTCTCCCTTTTGACAAACAGGGCTAAATAGCATGTTGGGGCCAACCCTTTGTAAGTGGGTCCAGTAAAGGCTGCAGGAGCCTGTTAGAAGAAGGACAGGCCATGGAGACAACTGAGGTTGTTTGCCATCAGGTGTGTGTGAAGATATCTCCAAACGTTTGGACCCTGGAGATAACAACATGCCAGAGAGGGGGAGGCAAAGAGACAGACAGAGATGAGTGTATTTCCCCGGGACCACCTAAGCTGCCTAATCAAGATATGACTCCACTGCATGTGTGTGTGTAAAAGAGAAAGAGAGACAGAGAGAGTGTGTGTTTCTGTGTGTCAGTATGTGCCTGAGATAAAAGGCGGTGAATCAGAGGTTTCCCTCATCCTGATCCCCTATAGCAGGTGAAGCTAGGTGCCTGTGTGTGTGTGTGTGTGTGTGTGTGTGTGTGTGTGTGTGTGTGTGTGTTGTGCGCGTGTGTGTGCATATGTGTGAATGTGTGTCAGACAACTCAGAGGCTGCTCCCACAGCCCCCATCGCGTCACCTAGACCATGGAGACCAGACCTGCACAGGAGTAATGAGCTGTTGTGTCTATGTCAGTCTGTGTATATGTGTGTCTGTTTATGAGATTGTGTGTGTGTGTGTGTGTGTGTGTGTGTGTGTGTGTGTGTGTGTGTGTGTGTGTGTGTGTCTATGGGGGCGAATGATAAACGTTAGCGCTGTGATGTTGCATTAATTGCATGCAGAGTCTTTGGTTCCCTCTCGCACAGTTAATGAAGACACAACACGTCGCTTGTCCCTCTCTGACGCTCTGCTTTGAGTGCCACTGTGGCCTCTGCTGCATTTGAGCACTGTAATTTGCTTTTTAAATGAAATAAATGAGTTATCTGGGAGATCCTAAGGATTACGATTATCATTATTTTTCCCTTAGTGACGAACTCCATGCTGTGATTGGTTAATGACTTTCCTCTGAGTGGCAGCCATCCTATGGGGTCGTCCAGAGCAAGGAAAATGGAGAGGGAGTGGAAGGCGCCAATCTGTGGGACTAATGAGGTGCAATTATATTGCTGACTGTCTGTTGATGTGACCCCACCAAAACCCACTGCACACACACCCACTCATTCGCACATGCTCACACATGCTCACACACACAGACACAAAGACACACACAAACACATAAAAATGCACACACACATTCATGGCAAGCCCTTGTAAGACATTATTTTAGGTGGATGAATATTTGGATGGTAGCTGAACTGATGGCTAACTTGTGACAAAAATTATTATTGGTTGTTTATGTATCACCTACAATCCTCTTTTTACATAGTCACTTTATTGTATTTTTCCATTTTGACTGGGTCGACGGGCAACTCTTTCATGACTGGGTCTGAAGACTACAGGTCTAAAGGAGAGACCTCACCACACCAGACCTCTATTGCCTGCTCCTCATTTCTCCTTGAGGCTACATTAGTAGCCGATAGCATAACTTACCAGAATCTCCGACCTAACATTGGTTGTTTGGTTGCATTGTTGGTAAAGCAGCTACCTGGTTTGGACAAGAAAGGAGAATGCGTGAATTAAAAAAAAACAACACAATATCTGTAGTTTTGGTTCATGAATTTTTATTATTTTTAAAAACTGTCCATTGTGAGTCCAACAGTGTTAAAGCAGTACAATGCTAAATTGTTGGAATAGTCTTAAAGGTATATTTCAGAATTTTAACTGTGTTTCAATGTTATGTTTTGCAAGTAGGCATCAGATTGTCACACCACATCAATGGCTTGAACGTTATTCTGCGCCTCTGTCAGGGTGTCATTCAGAGATGTTGCATCTGTTTCCTTCTGTGTGTGTAAGGATTTTGGGTCTGTTGTCGATGTGTTTCTGTTTTGATCAACCTGCCAACAGGAAGTTGGATCAACCAATCAGCTTGTTTGATGTGCATGCACAATGTTCAGTTTCCGAAGGCATCTTCAACACCATCTCTGTCAGCCCCTGCCACCATGCATTCACCCATAACCCCCTCCTGTGCATCAATTATGCATAGATATTTGCATGTCTTTGCCAAAGTGTCATTTCTGTATTAGTCTAAAAGATCATTAAAAGGTTGAATCCAAGCGAAAAAGGAACTTTAATTATTTTAGACTAACCATTTAAACTAAAATACAGGCCCATGCAGACCTGAAAAAGATAGGACTTGATTCTGAATTCTGAACTGGCGAAATACATATAGTTATTGTCAATTGAGCTAACACATGCTGGCTTCTAAAGCACAAAGCTGGTGATATTCTCTGTTTTTCTTACCAGCAGCAAACCCCACAAAAAAACTAAAACCCCCACAGAATTTATCCTACCAACAAGTGTTGCCTGCATATCCAAAGCCTGATATAGCCGTGTCATAGATCTCGGTTGTTGTCCAAAATCTATGAAAAGCACATTAACAGCAACTAATGCATTGCAGATTTGTTAAAATAAGAAAAACATAGAATAATATAAGCGCTGTCCTTTAACATTGAATGTTTTGGAAAGATTCTGTCAGGAGTAGCTTTATGATTTTATTCTTCACTCCACTTTGATTTATGCACATTTGTAGAGTTGTTGGGTTTTTCCCTTGTTTTCTTGTTTATTTTTTTCTTGAAGTCTAGCTCAATGTATGGCCTTCAGCCTATTACCTTGGATACTTTAAGTGTATATACAGATAAAACAATAATGTCAGTTACTGTATGTTCATACATTAATGGAGACTATATGTCAGCGTCCTTGCTGAAAGCAAAATTGAAGATCTGTCAATGGCTTGATTTTTCTTCCTGTTCCATTTGTAGAAAGCTCCTGTTTGGTTTGCCTTTTTCTCTGAACGCTTCTCTCATTGTCTTCGACTTCTTTCAGATAATCTCATTTAGACTTCCCCTCTTGAATCTCAAGCTGCTTTCCCTCTCTTAGCATCGCTCCCTGCCTCTCTCCCATGGCTCTGTCTTTCGCTCCCTTTCTAACCCACTTCCTCTAAATGCACACAGTATTGATGTTTTTCTCTCCATCACGGTCCCTGTGATGCTTTTCCTCCTTTTAGTTTTCCCCTTTGTCTCCCACCTTTTATTTGTCAAAGGTTCTCTGCAGAGTTTTCTCCCTAGGTATACTCTCTCTCATGCACACAGACATATAGATATACCGGGCGTTTAATAGAAAATTTAAAAGCTAAGACCAATAATGATTTTTGTTCTGAAACTGCTGCTATATGTCAATATACAGTATTTTAAAAAAATTACCTTCTCCCTGCTGAACAAATAAACTATAAAAATGTCATTTCCCATGAAGGATCATGTTGATTTCTGCAGGTTTTTCTTCCTCTAGAGCTGTAGAGTCTGGATCCATGATTGCAAACAACCTACTGCCCCTTTGATCCCATTCAACACCCTCTTCTTCAATTATTATGATTATTATTGTTATTGTTGTTATATTTTGTCTTATTATTGTTATAATTAGCCATATTATTGTTATTATTAATTTCATTATTGGTCTCATGATGATTATACATATTTATTTGGAACCTGCATTGTTCTATGATCTCCTTCCTCCCTCCAGACGGCCATCCACCATAAACCGTGTTCTGTTCAACATTTCAAACTGTAAAAAGGCAGTTTTTCATTGCTGCTGTCGTCAAGTGCTTGCTCATGGGGGAATGTTGGGTTTCTGTAAATAACTATGAAGGATACGGTCTAGACCTGCTCTATATGAAAAGTGCCCTGAGATAATGTCTGGTATTATTTGGTGCTATATAAATAAAATTTAGTTGAATTTAATGTTTTTGTATTAGGGGTAAACATGATGCAACATGTCTCTTGACATATCGATCAATAATTGTGATTTTGACAATATCTAAAATGAGTAGGGCCTTTTATATTATCCAAAATTCACTGCTAATACTGCTAAAGGTATTTGATCTGTTTGAATATAAAACTCAGCTATTGATATTTTGGCTAATGCAAAATGGAAAAAAACAAAGACAGTTTGAATAATAAAACCAAATCATTTGAGAAGTAATGTAAAGAACATTTTATATTCAACACCATTGATGAAAAATCATGGATTAAGATAAGACTCTTTGCTATCCTCATAAAATGACACTGTCTTTTAGTTAGGTTGGCTAGTCAAGAACAGTAGCTGAGGTACTGCACATGGATGAAACAATTTAAAGCCTACAACATAATTTAAGATTAGGATTAGGCTGCCTAGATTTGATTCAAATCAATTTGAATGAATTATTTGTTAGTTCTAATTTGTTCTACCTATATTTTGGGGGAAATGACAGCACTGGAACTGATGCATCCTTATAAGGTTTTGTTAAAAATCAAACCAGCAGCAGTGTACATATTGTGCATGAACTACGGTAGCAAAATACAGTAAACCCTGTAGCATGTTACGAAGACAGTCTAATATCATTGTGTAATTTTTGTTAGACTGTCATAATAGGAAAATTAGATGTATGATTTACTGAAGATTAATTTATTCTGTTACACAATCTGTCTAAAAAATTGGTCAAAAACTATGTTTATTCTGAGCATCATGTTAGGCTTGGAACAGCGCATACCACATAAACCACAACCTTCCAGATGTAAATCAGACTGGGGACCTGTTGTGTATCATCTCCCACTATCTGTCTCCACATTTCCTGTCTTCCTCTTTACTGTACGCTATCGATTACAGGGAAAGTGCACATCTTAGGTTAAAGAAAAAGAAAAAAGAAAAACAGCTTTCTTCTTATATCAGTAAAACCTTTTACATGGTATTTACAGATCATCAGTGGACATGGACACCCAAGCCCCAGAAAGATGAAACTTCCTTAGAACAACATGACCAACATAGTGTAGGAGTTGTTAATCTGAGACACAAACAACCCTTATGTGAGGATTAATTTACAGCAAAACAGGCATTTAAAGGCAGTGTTCAGGTGGAACTTTCATGTTTCCTGCAATATTCAGTATTCAAGGAATAGAACTTCAGCTTGATATATTGGCTCACCTGTAATAGAAGAGAAACACACACTCAGATGCACCCACAACCTTTGCACCCTCTCCTTTGACTGTAAAAAGCAGCAGTAATAGAGAGCCATGGTCCCGTCAAGCTATATTTTACATTTACAAGCATATCTCCCAACAAGCCAATCTATGGTGGTTGAGCCAGAAGAGGCTGGAAGTATCACGCCCCATCTAGTCAGCAGTTGCTGGCCTTATAACATGGCCTGTATCTAAGCAGAAATGATATTTAAAGAGCGATATAGAAAGAAATGAATGATGGGTGGAGGGGAGGACAGATGAACGAGGGAGAGATGTAAAAAGAGAAGGCTCATGTATAAGAGAGGCTGTAAAGAAGCAGAGAGGTTGGTTTCAGTGTGTTTAAGAGCTTGGCAGAAGAGCAGCAACCACTACTGTGACTGTGGTTTCTGGGGAATCGATGTATGTGTATCAGTGCAAGTGTGTGTGTGTGTATGCGATAGGGGGGAAAAAGATCCAGGGTATTTTCCTGGCGTTTGATGGACAGCTTAATGCCCAGCTTGTAAAAACAGCAGAGCAAAATGTTCCACATGCCAAAGGGTATGGGGAGGTCTCACACACACACACACACAGACGCACACAGATGTACATACTCACACACACAGTAAAAGGGAAGTGTGGAGTTGTAGTTTTATTTATTAGAGATCTTGCGGTGTTGGTGGACAGTCACTGGCCGGTAGGGCAAGTGGCAGGGTAGGGGTGATGTTTTCTTAACATTTTCCCCCAATTACATCCAACATCTCCCATTTGTAATCAGATTTTCAACATTTCGCTGTGGGGGAGGGGGGATGGCACGCCCTTTAAAACCCCCATACTGGTGGGCACATGGTCCCAACTGGCACTGGCTGAAATTTTGTGTGCAACTAATGAGATCAAGAGCAATAGTTCAGGCTCCATTGTAATTTGTTCACAACCAATGACACAGCAAAAAGAGTCAAAGGGAGAACCAGATGGTCTCGTTTGCACAATCGCAGGCAGGACTTGCACTTCATCTTCACATTCCCAGATGAGGGAGTTTCAAGCACTACTTTGCTACTTCCCCAATACACTAATGGGAATGTACATCATGACCATAAATCACAAGATCACATTGTCTCTTTGGGAAGGTCATCAGTTACTCACCTATTCCCCTCTGCTCCTCTTGCCTTTTAAATTCCACATCTCATTTGTATCATCCCAACTGTCAAGCTCAGTCCAGTGAACCACGTTGGAGGGCTGACTTCATTTTGCTGCGTGTTGCTGCCAACATTGCACAAGTTTTCCGTTCCGCTGCACAATGCCTCGGAGAGTCTTCATTCCTGTTCCGACCTCAACATGACAGTCTTGAATGAGTGTTACAACATTTCGTTTTGTTGCATTTTGTTGGGGGATTGAGCAACTAAAACAGAAGCTTGATGGAAATACCCAGTTGGGTTACCAATGGATGATTTTATAGATAAGGGATATTTTGCTTTTCTATTAAAAGTAAGTTTATGAGACATCTGTCTGATGGGAGCAGAATTAAAAGCAGAAATGTTAAATAAATTATTTGTTATTTCAGCTTCAGATATCAGAGTCTACATTGTTCTGATTTTGAGCCTCTTCCACACATAGATACATGCAATACCACATGGCCGCTTCAAAAATGATATTTAACACTGCTGACTTTCAATTAATCCTTTTTTAACTCATACACAATTAAATAAAAGAGAGAGAGCACACAGTTGCAGGTCATATGAGAGGAAAAAATTGAGATGTTTTTATTTTTTGTCTATGAAATGAAATTATACATGAAATTCACTATCCCAGAGGATGAACCCTGCTGACTTTGGTGATAACCTGACTTTTTGATGAATGATTGATTGAATGCAAAGAATCAACAAAATGATTGAATACAAAGAATCAATAAAATGGCTTTAAAGGGATCTGATGTTTACAAAATCAAACTGATGGAAAAATGTAATGACTCATTTAATTGTAATCAGTTTTTCCAGGATTACAGTGTCAGAGTGACAAACCTGGTTTTCTAATCTAGCTTTTATAGCATCTACCAGTTATATATCATTTCTTATACAGCTGATACAGCACATAATGGTGCCATTTTCTCTAACTTGCTGAGATGTGGAAAAGAAATGTCAAAAATACATGTGAGATATATCACATGGATATGAAAAGCCCCAGAGTTATAGAATCACCATGGTGTGGGTCAGGTTCAGCTAACTCAAATACGTAAGAGGCATGTGGTGCCTCTGTGGCTTCAAATTTCTCAGAATAAAAGAAGCAGACTCATGTATTGCAAAAGCAACACAGATTCAATGGCACATAAAATGATGTTGCTTCTTTTGCCTCAGAAGGGAATTAACTTTTTTTTTTTTTTTTAACTGATGAGTGTATTTTTTTCTCTCTTTCAACAAACTGTCTCTCTCTGATTTTGAGGTTATTTGTCCGTTTGAAAGGGCTCTAGATCAGCTTAGTTGGGTCAAATTAAAAAAAAAAGAATGCAAGATACAGTAAGTTTTTAGTGAACAGGTCCAGAAAATATATCAAAACAAGTTTAGGTCAACCATTAACGCATTAAGAGAGCTGTATAGCAACCTACACAATTCCATTTTTTTAAAGAGATGTGTAAAACACCTTGAACAGCCAATAAGGTCATTAATTACTTTTCGAATTATAGATTGTAAAAACATCAAGGTTGAACATTACTACAAATTTCCCAGAGCCTTCAAAAAAAAAATTTTTCGGTGAAAGATGTTATCTCAACGTTATGTGTAAAAGATGAGCTTTCGGGACCAAAATAATTAGACCCTGCACACGTGCAGCAACAGCAATCCAGAAAGAAAAGATATTTTTTTAAATGGCATAATGGAATGAATGAAGACCATTTCTGAATCTGGTATCCAGTTGTCAAAATGTATCAACAGGGGCAACACGAACCTGAAGGATTTGACTTCTACTGTTGGGCCAGTCCTTGGTCCTATTCCTTTAGAGCAGTCCTACGCAACGGTTTCTCTTTTTTTTTTCCATTTTCAAGTTGTTCAGCCAAATACAGCAGACAAATTAGCTCTACCTCTTGCTGTCAGAAGTTCGGCATCATGTTTTGTAGTGCACTTGCGATGACCCCTGGGGTCCTCTTGGGATTTGATCTGGTACTTACCTGTATCTCTGTTCGCTCCCCAGGTAGCTGATGAATGTAATCTGGATCACCTGTGGCCCCCATTGTTTTCCAGGTTACATAAGTCCTGGCTAACAACGCTCTCTCTCTGTGTTCCTCTATATGGGCTAACACTGTCCTGGTTTGGTGATATCGTATTAGTTTACTTTACGTTTCGCTTGCCCCTTACAGCACCCTCACACATCCTTTATTCATGCACACCACACACTACTGACTTTACTGATTTACACACCCCATGTTGTCAACATTTAATTTAGGTTAATTTGGTTTAATAAAATACTCTGTTAATTGTTACCCGTGGCGTGCCTCCCTTTTGTTGTGGCCGCCTGGGCCAGGTCATAACAAAAGGGGGCTCATCCGTTTAGGTTGTTTTTGTTAGGAAATTTGTTTGTGCCTTAGGTAGTAGCAGGCGCATGGTGTTGATTGTGCACGCTGATTAGGTGATTCGGTCCAGCTGCGTGCTGGTTTTGGCTGCGTGCTTTGTTTGCCAGAGCATCTCTGGTTTTGTTCTTGTTTATGGTTTTCAGAGATGTTCCCTGTTTTTGTTCCTGCTGAAATAGCACTGGTTTGACCTAATGTCTGATTGTCGAATGCCATTCAGAAGGTAAATGTTGCTGTCCTGATAAGCTGTATATAGAGATTTTCCCATTTGGCTGCAGGGGTGTTTCCCCCTTGGGATATGTCCATTTAGGGTTTTTTTTTTGTTTGTTTTTTCTGGTTTGATTTTTTTGTTTTTTTTCCCCTGTAGTGTTGTGGTGATGTGGTTACTCAGTAGTTTGTGGATAACTGTCTGTGGGGCAAAACTGATTTCTTGGGGTTGCCTGCTTGCAGGTTGCTTTACAAGTCCGCTGGCTTTTAACATGTAATTACCTGCTGCAAGCCACATGAAGACTCAGGGTGAGGTATTAGTTTTGGTTAGGCAGTTATGGGGGAAATTCTGAGGGTTGTGCCTTAAATGTTGTGTGTGTGTGTGTGTGGTGGTGAACACATGGCAGCTTCCTTGTCCCGGTTTTCTGAGGCACCTATGGGGGCTGATTTTTTTTTTTTTTTGTTTTTTTTAATTTAAATGGTGTTTTTTTAAAAAAAAAGGCAGCTAGTTCAAAAAGCTGAACATTGTGGCAGAGAAATAATGTGAGGAGACTTTTTTGTCTTTGTTTGAATGATGGGTTACACAAGAGTGAGCTCTGTGGTTGTGCCAGTTGTTGCGCTGACAGCTGGTTTGAGTTTTCGAGAAGCAGAAGACCTGTCTTGGCCAAACTTAAGCACAAGCTTTTACCCTGAAACTCAAAAGCCTAGAAAAACCCTATTGGTTTCTCCTTTCAAAGTATAGTTTGTTGAGGTCATATGACTTCTATTCTCAAATAATGTGACCTCCATCACATGAGACTACACCCATTGTTTTCCAGCAAACCCTTCCGGAAGTGGACACCAAGGACTGTAGTTGTTGTGATCAAAGTTCCTCTGCACAGCAAAGCCCCAACATGCCCACTGGTGACTCAGGACTTGAAGATATCATCTCTAGCATCAACAACCAGTCCGTTCGCTCCCTCCCGCCTTCCATCCATACCACACTTAGGCTGTCATAATGAGGTGTTGCCACTCAACTCACGTCAAGTTGCGTTCATTGCAACACCATCACGGTTACAGGATGAGCCAGCTCAATTGGGATTAAAGTCTCTGCTGCAATTGTTGAAACAGAGTTTAGAGCAATACAGTGGACAAATCTGGAGGAAAGAGTTGAGGAACAAAGAGTGCCTGTGCTGCAACACACTGGATGGGCCAGATGAAATTTAGCTTATGAATTGAAACACATGCATTATGCATAATGAACAGAGGCCGAAGGGAAAGGGAGACAGAGAGGAGACATCTTGTCATCACTAAAGGGGAGCGATGGAAAGATGGACAAAGGAGATGTCCCAAGGGACTATGCACTCATTCTGCATGGCTGCCTATCCATCACCATGGAAACTGTGTGTGTGTGTGCGCACTGGCGACCAACAGTGAGCTGGAGGGTGTGTGTGTGTGTGTGTGTGTGTGTGTGTGTTATGAAGAGGGGGAATAATGCGTAGGTGCCATGCAGGAGGCCTCCCACTATGTTAGCGAGAATACCTTCAAAACTCACTATGATCACATTCCACGTCATCGTGTGTGTGCGTGTGTGTTTGTTTGTGTGTGTGTGTGCATGCGTGCATGTAGAGACAGCTGTGGACAGAGAGATCTTATCATTTAAAAGCAGGACCCTCGGTTGATGAGTGATCTGCCGGATGGCGTGATTGATGAAGGACGGAGTGATGAACGCTTGATGAGATGAAAGAGTGAAGAGCCATCATCACGAACTCGCCGGCTCACACATTCACTCACACACACCAACGCTGAGACGAAGCCCATGACCAAGGCCTCTGATGTGTGTGTGTTTAGGCAACACACATGCATGCGTACTTGAACAGACACACAAACTTATAGAACCAAAAGACACATTATGTAGAAACACACTCACACACGTCTGTGGAAGATGAAGGGACGATTATAGATGAAACGTTTTCTTTGAGCCGACAGGAACGTGACGTGAATGCATGCACAGAAGGCTGTAGTAGCATATACATGCTCACAGACACACACACAGACACAAACAAATACATAGATAGGAGAAAATGTACAGAAAAAATCAAAATAGTGAAAAATTTACGTCCTCCTTTGGTTCTCGATTGTAATTTATTGTTTTTGTTTTTTTTTGGTCTGCAGCTCCCTCCAGAGAGAAGAGTCATTTCTAGTCATGCAACACACACACACACACACACACACACACACACACACACATTGTTTTCATGATTACCAGATTAGTTAACACGACAGCCCACTCACAACCCTTTGGAGGACACATATATGCAAACACTTGTGCACACCTTTACTTAACCATTTATAAATACAAATGCACTACAACCTACTTATTAACTCAAAAATAGATGCTTAAACAGTTTACCTCTCCCGCTCTCTCTCTCTCTCGCTCTCTCTGTCACTTGCACACACACAAATATACACACATATATTGACCTTGGTCACTTTTGGGGACATTGCATGAATCTACATTCATTTCCTAGAGAATTTCCCAAACATAACCTTAACGACCGACCAAAAAATCAGCCGCCTTCCCAATTGGGCAAGCTGTCCCCAATTAACTGCTATTTAGTCTGAAATTTGTCCCCAAAAGTAGTGTATGACAGACACACGCATACACACCCACACAAACACAGAACCCCTGGCACCTGAGGAGAGCACTCTCACTGTGTCAGGCTGTGCCATCATGTGGGAGCAGTTACAGTAAAGAAACACAGCCAAGACCACTCTGGGCATGGCAAACAGCTGCTAGGGGCGCACACACACACACACACTCTCACACTCACACACACACACACAAATATATTATACACACCATTCTCGATCCTGTATCTGTCACCTCGCTCACATACCTATCCTTCGCTTTGACTACCACGAGAACACAGCCACAAATTCCACAAACTGCTTCCTCTCACACACACTACACGTAATCCACACATAATCCTCCACCTCTTCCTCTGATTCCCTTCCTCATATATACACACACACACACACACTTTGCTGAGTCAATGCGGGTAACAAAAGACCAGCAAACAACCAGGATTCCCCCCCCCACCCCCGTCTTGATTTCTGTTGTCTGATATATGGGAAGCTTAACTTTTCCATTGATTTTGTACTGTACATTCCTGGTGTGTTGGTTCAGCTCTGCTCACTAAGCGTGGCGTCTTAATCTCTCAGGGTCGCTGTCAGTTGATGAATTGGCAGTCATACAGACCAAGCAAAGCAGCTTTCAGCTTTAGGGACGACAAGCAGAGAAGTTTAGACAGAGAACATGAAGCTGACACCGTACAGCAGCAGTTGTCTTTGTAGTATATCACCACTTCCTTTTTGTGTGCCTAAAATACTTTTATATCATTGATATGTGTTTTTTATCTGTGAAACGGGTCTATTGTAGCTAATTTTCAGCAGAGAAATAGTTACGATGTTTACTGATTATTCTCTTAATTATTTCATCTTCCTCCATTTATCACAATGGTTAGTAAAGTCTTGACATCAGCCCTGTTCAAATGGGACTATCATTAACTTGGCTTCTCTTGTAATTGTAATAATTGCAGTGGTCATTCATATTCTTAATTATGTGTGAATCTGTAACTGTAAAGTAAATAAATTTCACCACAAACCACCTTCCATTTTTCATAAAACAAAAAGGTCATCAGGTAATATTAGGTCCATTTCTTATTAATTAGATTGTTAAAAAAAAAAAAGAAAATAGGGAAAGCAAGGCAATCTCGGGTTTTCTTTCTTTTTTTTTCTTTTCTTTTTCCCCCGTCATCTGGCTTGACAGTTGTGATTGAGAGCTTTCTGGGTGAAACATGGGATGCTCATCCAGCCACTCAGCATGAAGAACCATTTGGTAAGAGGAAGCTCACTTCTAATCAGTAATATTAGGAATCTACCCCCTATGTCTGTGTTTTTTTGCAGCAAACATAGACAGGGGGTAAATTCCCAAATGGCAAGGTGCGAACAGGTAAACATAGAATGGTGAGATCAGGGATTCATTTGATTTTCAGTTATGTATGGATGAAGAAAACAGAAAGGAAAAAAAAGAAAAATATGTACAAAAATTCTGAAAAGTGAGATGCATCCCAAATGATTATTTTCAGGTTTGTGTTTATGAGAATATTTCTACATATTTAAAAAAAATATACACATTTGTACATATACATCTACATATACACTTGTATACACTTGCTTTCCTACTGTGCGTTAGATAAGAAGAACAATACCTTTGCACTGTCTGCACTACGCTAAATATACTTACATATAGCTAAATATATATAGGAACAGGGACTTTCTGAATGGAATAAACAAATTCTGGAGCTTATGAGGAGCTGAAAGGCAGATTTTGTTTCCTTTGGACAGAGACTGGCAAACCCTTTCCCTGCCTCCAGTCTTGATACTAAACTAAGCTAAGCTAAAGCTCTTGTGGCTGTTGCTTAATACTTAAAACAGATATGAGACTGGTATTGATGTTGACATTTTGGGAAATACTCTTATTTGCAAAAAAAAAGCAACTGAGAGTATTTCCCAAAATGTCAAACTGTTCATTTAAGCATCAAAGCAGACATTTCTCCTCTTTTGAGAAGCTCATGATAACAGCAATATTTTGCGTTTGGTTCAGTGCTCTTATTATCTCTGTTAAAAAAAATTACGCTGAGGTTGTGATGCAGAATCCATTTAATACTGGAGATGTTTGAGAAAATCTGATTAAATGTAAGACAATGCATCCTGATTGACCACCTGTAACATCACCGACGTTGCATCAACTCACATTTAAAGTTGCGATAGAAGCATGTCAGGAGATAAGTCCTCAAACACTGTCACACAGGTTTCATGTTAATTTATTGTGCATGTTACTGTACATCCAGATGAGTGTACGGTTACAGGTATTTTGATGACCCCCGCATTGTAGCTGACATCACATCAAGAGGAAAGAACATACTGTGTGTGTGTGTGTGTGTGTGTGTGTGTGTGTGTTTGTGTTTGTGTGTGTGTTTGTGTGTGTGTGTGTGTGTGTGTTAGTGTGCGTGTGGGTTCACAGCGGTTGTTTTACATAAATATACTGTACATATCTTTTCTCCTGCTGTCGCTGGGGTAGGGTTTTGCAAGCTTCGCAATCAGAAGTCTCTCTCTTGCTCTCATACACACACACACACACACACACACACACACACACACACACACATGCACACACAAACACGCACACACACACGCACACATATGCACAACCACATTTAAATTCCACCCTGCACACAGATCACGTCATAAATATCACACACACATTCCCACACAGCAGCTATCAGGTGTCTGCGGCTCGGGTTGCTGTGTCCACTAAGACTTTACAGGATGTTTGACCTATTCTGACTGTCGGGGCAGGCAGCCTCCAGTCAGCCAAGACTCCTCTGCTATTCCAAATATCAAATACTAGCATCAGCGATAACCACCAGAACTGGTCTGTGTAATGTACAGCCGTGTGTGTGTGTGTGTGCGTGTGTGTGCGTGTGTGTGTCTGAGGAGTCTGTTTTTCCTGCATTAAGGAAAAGAAATCATCATGGTGGATTTTCTGCAGTTTCAAGTTAAAATCTTGTGGATTAAGATGTTATTAGAAGGAGTTTGACCTTAGATGGCCCCAGGCCGGCAGCTATAAAACTCTCCTCACCGTTGGCTCTTCCTCTGCCCCCCCACCTTATCCCTTTTTCCTCTTCACTGTCTAGCGTCCCTCGTCTTTCTATTCTTTCTACTGTTTTTGCATTATTTTCTTTAATCACAAAGTAAAGAACATGTGAAAAAAATACTGTACGTACAATAAGTTGAACTAGAATTATTTTGATATAATCTATTTAATCAATATTCTCAAATGAGCTAATATGACTGATAATTTGTAGTTTGTTTTTCTCTTTGGATGAAATGAATTTCAATTATCTATCATCAATTAATCATCTATAAAGCATCTGTATTTAGTGAAAACACATTAAATTCTGATCATTATTTTATAATGTAAATTAATGAAGTTAAAGATAGGAAAACACATCATAGTGTCAAAATAAAGCCTGTGAATGTGACTTAAATGGAAAATAAATTCTAAAAAATAAATATTCATTTGAAATAATATATTAATTGTGTGTGTTTTTTTTCCCTTTTTTTCAAGAGTCTAAACTCTTTCTACAGTGATGAAAAACACCATCCGTAAAACAAGCCTCAGCTCTTCGACGAAACCAAATCCTGACATTTATTGTTGGTGTCTGATGTATGTTGAAAATGTGAAAATATTGCCTTGACATGTACACATGGCCTGTTATCTATGGGAAAATAAAGAACTACACCTATTTTTTTCTTTAAATAGTGGGTGAAATTGGCCAGGAAGTCAAATAAGTCATAAAACTGGGGGGCAGAGAGCGAACAGAGGAGGTTTGTTGGTGTTGTAATGTAGGCGAACATGGACATGCCTTCCACACAGCCAAGAATCCATGATTTATGTAAGCCTACCATCTGTTGCCACAGAATACATTGCACAACTACCAATGAGTCAGATTGGCTATACGGACATCTACAATGATACACACACACACATTGTAAGAATGATACCGGTGGCGATCTCACAGAGGCTCATATGAACGATGGATGAGGTGATGCAGAGAAGGCCACCGATCTCCTTACTCCCACTATCAATGACCTGAATGTACCCCAGCAAACGCACACATACACCAGGCACACACGCACACACAGACCTGGTACACAAACACACATACAAACTATCTGCACGCACACATGTAGCATCCTGCTGCATCTGACAGACGTTCATTCTCTTTGGTGAAATGCTCAGGCTATATCTAAACGGAAGGCTTTCTCTAGATTGGAGCCCCTCCGACACACACACACACACACACACACACACACATACACACATACACACATACATACACACTCAGGTACACAACCTTTCCTTTTGTAATCTGTCAATTTTTACTTTTTTGCTTCTCACCCTCTCTTGTTTTCTCCATTTCTCTTTCATATCCGTGCAATAAAACAGAACACAGACATGCACACTTGCGCAAATAGAAGCACATAACTCACACATACATTTGCACTGAGAGAGCTGGGGCAATGGACAGCCTCTGGACTCCTGTCGATGAGTAAGACACTTTCAGATGTGGTGTCTCCAGCGCCGGCCATGAGCCCCCACCAGGAAAAAATGAAAAAGAAAAGGAAAAAAATGCCACACCTCTTTGTGACACCTTGACCCTTTACATGCACACACTCACACACACAAATCAGCTTGTAGCATGTTTGCTCTTACAACATGAAAGCTCTCTCTCATTAACCCAGAGGGCACCCCCAGCCTCCCATTGTGCCCCTATCTCCCGCAGCATTCTGGGTAAAGTAGTTTAACAATGTCAACCAGATAAGCCCAATGCAAACCTGCTGATAAGGAGTCAAAGACTGCACTTAATGTCTGTGTGTTTTGAAGGCGTTGGTTGATTGAGGGGCCGATGCGGAGGATGTAAAAGCACAACAGTGAGCAGAATGTGTGCGTGTGTTTGTGTGTGAGTGTGTGTGGTCAGTCTGGCAGGCGTATGGTTTCACATCTTTATAATAACAAGTTAACCTGCCGAAAAAGCTAAACACAGTAGACAAAAGGAGAGCAAACACACATACATACCAATGTACAAAAGGCCTGTACTTGAATGTGTTTATGTGTGTGTGATTTCGAACTATGGCCAAGGACCATTAGCAAAGTTATTTAAGAAAAAAAAAAAAAGTGAGTCAACTTTGCCTGTAGTGACAAGTAAAGCCGGGAGCTGTCCAAGAAGAAAAAGGGAAGAACAGCAAAGGAGGGGCTGACATTAAGAAAACAGTGCAGAGTAAAATAAAGTTTACAGCCGACATTCAAGGCAACACAGCGCTCAAGCTTTCTTTGCGCACTTCCACGAGGCAGCCAGACTGTAATTTGAGGTCAAAGGTAAATCCTTCATCCAGGCTTCAATGTTGCAATAAGCTGCGTCACAAAGGCTCTGGTTACAGTGTGATAAAAAGGTGTGAATGTCACAGGAAGTCTCAAATAAAATGCAGTAAATTTGCGCACTTTGTCCCAGAAACTCCACACCCTGCAGGGGATAATCTCAACTGTTCTTCCCAGATCTCACATTACCCCCCCCCACACACACACACACACACACACACACACACACACACACACAGAGGAAAGCAGTAAACTCATGGAAGTACAGGGAATGCATTCACACAGTGCGGATTTATATCAGTGTACACACAGGCTTAGTATGCTTTGTCTGATGTGCACGTCAGCTGCATTTATGTATTCACACACATGTATCCACTCATACATATGCAAAGGAGGAGGATCTAAAATACTTGCAGGCTGAAAGCTGAGACCCTTGCTTTGTTCTTTTAATGGTCCTGTTCCGTTTTTATTATTCTGAATACCTGACCCACCTGTACAGCCCGAGGTGACTTAATCCTGCCCGTCACCTCTCATGAAACAGATAGATGCTAGATACAGTTTCCCTTTCTATCCCCATTCTTCCCCTTCTACTGGCTTCAGCAACAGTTTCAAATTGCTTCTTCCTCACATGTTTGTCTTTTTTTTTTTTATCTCCCTTCTCATTCTCTCCAGGCTTTCTTCTTTGATCCATTTATCTTACAGCAGACAAATGATCGACATTGATGAACACAAGGCAGTAGTCAGAGGACCCCCACCGAGCAAGGAGGGAGGGAAAAAATAAACCCACGATGTTTATTTTGTAAGAATCTTTTTTTAATGAAACACAAAAAGGCAATAAAATTAAGATAAATAATTTTTTTCTTTTTGTACATGAGGAAATATTTAAGTCATATTTCCAAAGAATGACTGAAATTACATAATATATTTTAGTAGGATATCTCAACCGTACAAAAGCAGGTTCCAGTGGGTCTAAAAAAAAAACACAATGTCATTTCTGTCAAAAGGTGATGGTTAGAACTGAATCCAGTGTTTCTTAAAGAAAATACAGCTTTTAAAAAATAATTCAATTAAAGACCCATAAAAGTAATATTCCAAAATTGAGTTTCACATTAGATTCCTTTTAAAGCTTTTGCTTTGCAGTGTAACAGCCACATAGTTGTTAAAAGTCAGTCAATGTACTAAAAAAGAAAAAGGCATTCATGTTCTTCCCCCCTGTACATCCTATACACTAACAACAAACAGTCATCACAGGCTTGCATAAACAGTAAGACAATGGTAAACAAGGAAAAACAAGCGAACATAAAACACACACACACACACAGACATTTTTGGCAAAGCAGGAATAAAAGTGACAAGAAGCATAATTTGTGATTTGATCCTTATCTTGTTTTTTTTTTTTTTTTTGTCTCTCACCATTGTCCCATTGATTGGCTCTGATTGTCCTTCACAGTCATGTGATGCCATTCTGGTTGCCATAGAGACCTCAAGTGCATCAGCTGGGCAGTATGCAGACAATGTTGCTGCAACGTTTCTCAGAGGCTGTCATAGCAACGCAGGGTGAACACGAGCAGACAACAAGAGGAACTCTACTTCAAATACCTCTGTGATTGCAGGGGTCCCGGATTCAGAATTGATTGAACGTCTTTTTTTGTCTTTTTCATAAAATTGTTTTTCTTCTAATGCAGTGAAGCGTAAACTCACAGGTGCTTTGGTATGTTTCCTTTTGATGTCAGATAAATATCTACATTTTATATAGGAATACAGGCTAAAATAGATAAAGAAGAACTAGATTCTTTTAGGATCAGAGAACAGCAGAAACTCAGTTTCTTTTCCAGTATTTGTGAAAAAAGCTCCCAACAAGAGATGCACATTCTTAACCCAACAGAGCAAAATTAAAAGAAAAAAAAAAAAGATTTTGGACACAAGTTTAAAAAGAACCTATTTCTGATTTCCTTATAAAAACAACATTTCCCAAACACCCTTTCTACTTATTCATCCTTAAAGCAGGGCTTACAACCACAAAGTCTTCACATCAGTTGTACAAGTCCAAGCCTCCAATCCTGTTCAGTGCATTGAGAGAGAAGGAAACTAAACCCAACCTCCTCCCTCTGCCAGACCCCCCCCCCCAACCAACCCACCCACAGACGCCCTAAAAAAAAATCTAAATAAAATAATCTTCTCTGCAAAAGAAAACAACAAAAAAACAAATATATATGTATACCATTTACAACATGTTATTTTACACATAGTGCTGTACAAAGCACACACGCTCGCCCATGCACACATATGTACACACACCAACATGCACGCACAGTTCAAATAAACAATCCAACTACCTGTACATGTGTCTTCGCACCTGAATATGAGGATACGAGAGAGAGGTATTGACGTGTATGGCTTGACAGGAGAAAAAAAATTGTTGTGTGTTTCCGTCGCTACGACTGAAAACTGCACGTTAAGTACTGGATAGATTAATATTCAGAGTGTTAGAGACATACTGACGGTGTGTCATGGACACACAGGTGTACACGTGCATGGCCACACACACACACACACACACACACACACACACACTCACACACACACATATACAATACAAACACACACACACTAAAGCACTATTTACTTAGAGCTCATTAAATGCCTAACAGGGTCATTGCAGCCACTCTACAATCGCACACACATTTACACTCAAGTCCGAACTACAGTGTTTTTTGGTCCTGTTGGGGATCACCCAATCGCGTTGTCGTCATCAAACTACCAGTATAAGACCACTGAAACCATCCAAACCAGTGTGGTTTACAGTAAGTCTCCCCTTACCATACAGTCTTGCCTGCTCTCTGAGTCTGTCTTTGTTTCAGAAAGCCAAGTCTGCTACCCTCCCTCCATAGCATATCCAAGCTACTGTGCTGCAAAGTGCTCATGTCCATGGTTCCTGTTCTTTTGTTGCAGTAATCTTGTCGCAATTGTGAGATATTATGTTATTTCAGCCACATAAAAGGGGGCTGCAGACTCTCACTGCGACAAGGAGCCTCAGTCCACGTTTGATAAGGAGGTTAAATCGGACACAGATCAGACTTTTCCCCGGAACAAACCGGACTCCTCTTAAGTGCCAGTACTGCTGGGCTTTATCCAGTGGGCTAGCTCCTTCTCTTACAGGGAACAGATCAATGCGCAGAGACAGAACTCTTCTCTTGGTTTCCCTCTGTCCCCTGCTCTGCTCTGAAGGACCATCCGGCAGGCAGTCAACTCCAGAGTTTGGGTCAATATTTAGATTTCTCTCTAGCTGGTGGTGCTAGGACACGATAGCCATGCCGTCTGCGCTGATGAGCTGGCCCGTGGTTGGTTCATACGTTCCGGCCAGGTAGAACAGGTCATTCGCCGTGTTACCCGGCTTGCGTTCCCGCACCAGGTGATCATACTCGGCCCTGCTGACCACCTGGCAGCGATGGGAGATGGTCTGGACGTCATTCTCATCCTCGTGGCTTGACTGATACAAGGCATTCTAGGGTAGAGACGGGAAGAATGTTTGATTACTCAGCGAGATAATTTACTCAACAATCAAAATGTTGCATTTACAATTGGTTTCTCAAGAAAAGTGGTAAGAGGCAAAATTATTGTGTTTTTGTTTGGCATTTCTTTGGTGCGGTTTTCCCTCTCACACAAACCTCACTCTCCAGTGGGTTTACCCATGATGAAACGTTGACTTTATGCAAGTGGTGATCTTGTGTTTGCTCAGCCAAGGTAAATGTTACTACTTGTGTTTTCTGTTTGTTCTGTTCTGTTTTCTGATTTGTCAAAATGTAAAATGGGTGATTTCCTGCGCAGCAGAGATGTTTCCTGGGAATGACCCACCCTGCATCGAGTATTTAGAGTTGCAAAATACACCAGTTTCATGAACTAAGTGTAAGTATCCTTTCAGATGGTAATAGGGAATAAAAAAGAAACACAGATGTAGTATATTTACATGGCAATGTCGCAGACTGACTGTTGCTTTGACCAGTCCTGTTTTAGAAGTTCTACTTGCACTCCCCGGTCTTTACCTTGCCATCACGGTGTCGCTTCCCCAGGCGAGTCTCCTCCGGGTGGTAGAACCACTTGACCCTGACCACCATGCTGGAGCTCCATGACTCCCAGAGGCTCTCCACTCTGCCCACATAGGGCAGCTGTGGCCGGCCAGGTGACAGGAACACAGCGCAGTCCCCGACACGCACCGTCTCCTTGCCCCGCACAATGGCCTTGTAGAAAAGCTTGCGGGCTTTACCCTTCAGACCTCTCCTCTGTTGGTGAAAGAGAATAAAAACAGCTCTCTCAGTCAATCTATTCAGTGTGACAGGCATATTTTACCACCAGCATCATTTCAGAGAGTAATTTGGGTTTTTGTTTGTGTTGCTGAACCCAGTCCACCAAAAAATTGCAGGATTTAATATGGTTTCACAATCAAAATAGCTGTTAGCTGATAAATTAGGTTAGGCAATGCCACTGAAACTCACCTACAAGTTAGTATCACAGTTACCATAATCTTGGTAACACACCTACATTTCTTTTTCATATTTTGATTTTTTGGGGCATGTATACACCAAAAAGTTATTTTTTTTTAAAAAGAATTGCACAGATGCAGACGCAGTCGACTTTCCAAAGCAAACGGCGCAGCAGAATGGAAGCTGAGAGTGGTAGATGTTGCTGAAACTGTTCTGCTCTGTTAAGACAACCATTTTGCCACCAAAATTATCAAAGTGTGACCATGAGAAAATACAGATTAATTTAGGTTTTTAATGTAATGGGATTTAGTACTGAGAAATCACAGCTGCTCTAAAGTTCTGCAGAACAGCGACAAGATCTTGAAGAGAGATTGTGGAAAAACAACAGCTTCAGAGATGAATTCACCTAGAGGTCTCTTCAACAACATCCTGGATACCAAAAAAGAGCATAGTAAAAGTACAACCGAGTGTTTTACCTGTGTGGGATTGCCAGACCATTTCCATAGCTGGCGTCCAGGCAGCAGGGGAGCTATGCTGGGCAGAGGTTCAGGCGAAGACATCCTCTGCTTCTTAGCTGTCACCGAGTCCTTGGAGGCAGGTTTTGGCTGCTGGCTCGCAGGACTGCTTTGGCTCTGATGGTGGCTGTTAGGAACGACTTCTTTCCTTTTTAGCTGGGACTTGGCTGTGCTACTGTTAGCCACCATACTTCCTTTTGACATGAACTCCTTCCTGTCGTCTGCTCTTTCAGTCCTAACCTTTGACCCCGAGACGGCCATGCTAGCTTTAGCTACATAGCCGTGAGCCGGGGCTGACGCAGAGGGAGAGGACTTAGAGGTGGTAGGGTCAGGGTTTAGGAGGTCAGAGGTCATGTTCTGCCTGTGCTTGTGTTTGTCCTGCTGGAGGAGTGCACGGCGCAGCAGCACAGAGGAGGACTCTTCATCAGAGGAGTAGGAGGAATCGTTGTCTGAGGAGCAGAGGGACGAGGAAGAGATGGAGCCAGAGGAGGAGGAGGAGGAGGAGGATGAGGAGAAGCAAACAGAGATACGAGAGAGAAAACGACCACCACGGTGGGATGTGACTGCTGCACTTCTTCTGCGTGATTCAGAATCTTGACCATCATCCTCATCATCCTCATCCAACTCAGAGTAGGAGCTTGGGCAGTCGCTCGGGTAGTCCAAACTGTAATCCCCACCTTGGACTCCAAGGCCAGCTGACAGAAGATCCTTTCTGGGAGGTAGAGCGCCCTTTAGAAGAGCCTCAGACCGTGACCCAGCCCCATCTCTTTCTCCTCCTCCCTTCTTGCCATCTTTCACTAGCAGGGATGGGTGGATGTATCGCAGTGGTGCTCCTGAGGAGACAAGGCTCTTTCCTCCTCTCCCTCCGCTCCCTCCAAGTCGAAGGAGGGCCTTGCTGTTCTTTGTTTTAGGGGAGGTCACACCTTCATGGTCAAGCTTCACCAGGAACTGTTTTCTATCCCGTTCGCTCACTGGCTTTCTGTTCCCAGCTGCCATTGCCATGGGGACAGCTGAGGAGCAAGAGGAGGACAAGGAGTCCCGGAGACCCAGGGGAGCAACTGTGGTGACCGGTCGCCCGGCTCCAGAGTTTCCACTGCTTCCGAAGGTGGAGTAGCCGTTGGCAATGCTACTGAAAGAGTCAACTACAAAAGGAGAACCGAAGATCCCTTTGATAGGGGTCGGGGGTGCAAGAGGGTGGGAGGCAGGCTGATGAAACAAACCCAAGTCTCGCTCTCGTATCCTCCTCTGGGTTTTACGGGACGTCCCGTTGAAGAGGAAGAAGTCAACCGGCGGTCTCTTCCTGGGCACTGACCAGTTCAACAAGGAGGTGGTGCCTTTGGTTACAGTGCCTGTTACTGATGTCAGCGTGCTGGCAGTCTTAGGCACTGAGTGGATTTTCTTCGGTCTACCAACTGAAAATGGAGCAAGCAACGGAGAGAAGTTTTAATCAATATGAACTGACAAGACTATACTGAAATTAATTGTCAAACTAAGAGATTTGGCAAAACTTCACATCTGTATCTCCTTGATCTTAACCTGGACAGGTACATTTTGAAACATACATTATTCAAACTGCAACAAACCTGGTAAAACTCTATTAATTGTCATAAAGTGAGCAAACAAGGAATTTGAAGTCTTGTTTTGAGTCTTGTTCATTCAGTTCTCTGAGTCGGAGGCATCTGACAACTGTTGACAGGGGCAACTGTAGATGAAGCCTTGTGTGGGGGATTAAGTGTGGCCTAAAGAGCTGTGTCTAACTACTAGTTAGACCAGTATCTCTCAGATAACGTATCTTAAAGCTTTGGGGCCTGAGTAATGTTTGTTTCCAAGTGGACTCCTAAGACTGTCTTAGCAAAAAGTTAGCCGATCTTTCTTACAGACAATAAACTAAAGACTAATAGTTGATTAAAGATGATCTTTGCCGAACTTCATGTCCTCTAGCTCACCTGGTCTTTTCTCCTGAGGCCTCCCTGCTGGCTCCTCATTGGCTGGTTTCTCTTTAGGTGCGTCTTTCTTCTCCTGGGTGGAGCCTCGTCGACCACGGCGACCGGGTGAGATCAGAAGTGCTGGAGACGGTTCCGCACCTGAAAGAGAAAAGATTTTCAATGATGGCATTCATTTATTCATTTGATGCTTCTTTAGTGTGCAGTGCTAACTCCCCCCATCACTCTCCACAAAGCCATACTCACAATGGATTTGGTATCCGGGAGGCAGAAGTCTGATGTTTGCAAGAGAGATCCTTCCTCTGTCTCCATCATCAAACTCCACCATCACACTGCCCTCCTTCTCAGCCTCGCCTGGACCTCCTAAAGCACAACACAGAATAGAGAGCGTGAGTTGCTGCGGATATGTGAGTGCATGCATAGAGTGAGGCGGTTGGTCCATGTCGCTCACCTCGGTGGACATATCCTGGGTAAAGACAGCGTGAACGCTCGCTCCAGTAGGCGCACACTCGCGTCCCTGCAGTCAGGATGGCCTCGTTCTGGGGTCGCACATCTAACACCTGCGACAAATATGATCACAAAATACACTTTGTAACGTGTGGAGTTTAGGTTAAAGCTACCCAGAACTGCACAGCTACCCACATATCTGCTGAATGTAATAGATGCTATGGAGCCTCAAGACTGAAACTCACTGCTTCCTGTAGTAGTTGCTCCAATGAGTAGATCCTGGGGCGATTCCCTCGTTCCCCTTCAATGACAACACTGAATCTAAAAAAAAAGAAAGAAAAAAAAGGAAAGGGAAATGAAAAATCCTACTAATCCGAAGTGTCATTTTAATTTGTAAGATATGATTTTATCTTTAATCTAACAATCTTTAATTTCTGTTAGATTTAAAAGTTGTCTTTTAAAATCTGGGCTTGCGTCATGAGCACTCAGTTACATTAGAGGCAAGTGTGTTGGCTGCCACTGCTGTGTGTCTTGGCTTTGTAGTCGTCTAGACTTCTTGTTTGTCAAGGTTCTCACAGCTGCTAGCTGCCACTAGCACTAAGCTAACTTTTCAACTTTTTTTTTTTTTTTTTTTAAATCAGACTAGAGTCTTGTTGCAATATGTCTTTTAAATAGCTCCTCAGTGAGGTGGACAACTTCTGCTACAAAACAGTAGAGGTGGAAATCCATGTGCTGTTTCATAGGTTTCGACTCTGTGGAAGGACAGCAGGGAAGCAGGGTCTTACATGTCGGGCAGATCCAAAGTTTGGACGCAGGCAGCGTACAGCAACTCATCCTCCTTAGAGATGAGGATCTTCAGCCCGTCCACCAACATCTCTTTACTCAGCACACAGTTTGGCAGGGCTGCGAGGGAGGGTGTGGTGGATAGATAGATGGATGGGGAGGATAAAGGGTGAGATATACATAATTTGTGCGTGTGTTGAATAATTGCTATGTGAAGTGAAGAGGAGGGATAAAGAGGCAGAGAAAGAGGTGTGTGCATGTGTGAAAAGGATCCAACTTGCTTTTAAAACCTGCATGTGTGTGTGTAATTATAAATGATGTGTCACTGTTTCTGCCTACCGGGTATTCTGCAAGGCATGTTGGGAGGAAGGTGGATCGACCTCTTCTCCCTCATCTCCTCCTCTTCCTCCTCCACTTCCTCCTCCTCTCCCTCTGAGAAGCTGCTTTCTTCATCCAAGCGAAAGCCGTCGTCAGCTGCAAAGCTCTGCAGGAGTCGACTCACCGCATGGCCCTTGGTCTGGACAGGAAACAGGATGTGACATCAATGGACAGAAAGGATACGGCATCACTGCATGATAAGCCCAAATTAATTAACGGTAAACAGGATCTGCAGGTGAATGATTCAAGTCTTTTCAAGTCAAATGTGAATGATGTGGTAAATCCAGCAGTGGAAAGCAACCGCAGGCACCAACGCCTCTCGTAATGTGATACTTCAGCTTAGCCTGTGGGATTTTTTTTTTCCTCAGCTGCCATTGTTTACTCAAAGGTCGGAGGTCACAGTTAGTAATAATTAAAGCTCTTGACCTGATAGGGCTTTAGCATATTGCTCAAGGACACTTCAGCAGGGAGGATGCCTGCTAATATAGAAGCTTGAACTCTAATTTACATTCTCACTTCAGACACACACACACACACACATAAGATACTACCCATCTCAAGACCAGTTTAAGCTAGTCTACCCAAAGATGACTGATGACTGATGATGGGAAGTTAGCTTGCCCAACAGGTTTCTGCTTGTATTTAAGCTTTCCAAAGAAAAAGCTATAATACCTAATGCAAGGCAGATGGTGTGTGTGTGTGTGTGTGTGTGTGTGTGTGTGTGTGTGTGTGTGTGTGTGTGTTTGTGTGTGTGTGAGCAAGTGTTGTATTCTGGAGATTTCCACATCAGGAGATCATATATTTTAGTGACAGAAGTTATGTCACCAGAGGGCATGGGTGATTATTTCCTTTAGTGCTGATGGTGTCTGTGTTTGTGTATATATATATATGTGTGTGTGTGTGTGTGTGTGAGTGTGTGTGTGTGTGTGAGATGGAATGCATGGGTGTGTGTAAGGTTATGGCCAATGATTATCTTTATACTTCTCTGTTTGGTTTGGAGTTATGTGTTTTGGACATTCCCTCACAATGACTCAAAGACTAAAGCAACCTCGGGGCATTTCTCATTAAAATGACTGCGGATGTCTCGCCAACGGCTGCCTGCACGAATACAACGGGCCCAGTGCTGTGTAAGCACAGCAGACACGCATGCAAACACACACCTATAACGAGAGCAAATGGTATATTTGAAAAAGTGACAGGTTTACAGCTGATGCTAAACATCTCTCGTTAAGGGAGCAGAAGTTACTGGTTGGTAATGAACACCTTTAATCTACAGGATTTTCCTGGCAGGGTGTGGCTCTCTTCACCAAGAAAGGAGTGGACCTGAGGTGTGGGCTTTTCCAAATTCCTCCCTGCTTCTCTCGTTCTCAACCTTTAGAGTCATGCAGCAGAAGGCCAAAGGGAGTGACCATCTCTGAGTCACCTTTCCTCTTTTACTTAAATTTCCAGACCATCTGGTCCCAACCCCCTCGCCTGACTACTGTTGGCTTTTTTCACTCAAAAACCAGCACGTCCCTCTTTGCTCATTAACTCATTTCAAAAGTAATGTAATTACCTTGCTTACAACTCTGTGACAGCAGTAATTTATTGCGATGCTCATTATACAAACATTTCTGTCACATCTCTAAAATTTCAATTGCATCTTACCTTTTCCTTTTCAATTCCCTTCCCCATGCACTTCTGCAGGAATGATGAGGGGAAAGAAAATTGCTGCATAGAAAACAAATCTTATCCCATATAAATAGGAGTTGAACTATGGAAGAGTATAAAGTTGTACAGCTTCCTAGCTGTGATATCCACTTCAAATATTATCACTTTTCTTAAACTGAAGCAAAGCAACTGATAAACTTGATCGATTACTATCCTATTCAGGAATTTGTACAAGGTTTTTAAAAAGTTCATCAAGGCTTCAAAAGGAACAGAAACTAGTTATTTCAATGCTGTCTAGTTCCCCTGATAATTCACACAGATGTACATAGGTGAGGGAGTTGATGAGGAAATGCAAGATGGGAATGTTGGTTTTGAAGATGTCATATAAAGGTGATAAAGTAGTGCCGTAAATCACTGCTTTCAGGGGTATTTTACTTGGTTGAATAGTTGTCACTGGCAAAAGTAAAATTTTGTCGTCTTGCTATAATGCTACACCTCACTACCCAACACTGCTAATGACTGACTACTCTAATGTCTCACCTTCCCCAGGATGCCCTGTCCTGCTGAAGTGTTCTTCATGGCTTCCTTGCTGGTCCTGTTTCCCTCCGTCAGTGCTCCATGGCTCCCCCTGCCAAAGCTGCATCCCGCTGATGACACACCCCAGCTGTGCAGAGATGCTCTTTTAGTCCCCTGGTGGTCTGGACGTCTCCTCTCTGTGTTGGCCAGGCTTGGCCTTCTGGGTGCTCTCCTCTGATCTGTACTGGCCATGCCCCCCATGCCTGAGATTTAGAGGGAAATAATGGAAATTAGACCATAACAAATCAATAACTGATATTAGTTTAATGTGAGGTAGAAAATGTAAATTTTTTTTTCTTTTTCTAGGTCAATTTTCTGAGCATATTAGATTGTTCACAAATCATTCATAATACCCCTCAAACAGTTAACACTGTCCCTCATGGATGAAATCTGACATCTCCAACCTGAAATCAACCTTGTTTTTAGCTGAACCATCATACATTTCAAAGTTTTCCCTTTTGGATTTTGAAACCTTTCAAAAGTAAAACAAATGTAGATTTATTTAAGCCCAAAGTAAATCACGTTATCCTTCATTTCAGGCCAAAAGCTGAAAATCGTAAAGTTACAGGGTTTTTGTACTGTATGACAGCAGCAAATATTTATAAAGATCTCACCAGTAGGCCCCGGTCTTTTACTCCTGGCCTTCTGGTTTGTTTGGAGCTTGGAGGACTGTGAAGGAAAAGGTATAATCCCAGCAGGGTTTGCAGGGGTGTCTTTAGTGGATGAGCTAATCTTGATGTCACCGGCTCCATCTTCACTGTCATAGCTGCCGTCCTCCTCCTCCTCTGTGGGATCACAACATTTATACGATCAGTCAGAAAGCTTCAAGTGATCTAAATGTAAGTACGGTTACTAAAACCATGGCCCCAGCTTGTCAAGAT